>PVJA010014980.1:0-45000 GCA_004027025.1 Myocastor coypus
GCCATCTCCTCCGGCCCTCACACCAGCTCCCTGTCACGCTAGGAGTCTGAGGCTGCTGCCTGCGCCCTTTCCAGCCCTAGCAGGTGCACTGTGGCCAGAAGCCTGTCCCTCAGTGCTCCAAGCCAGCGCCTGACCCTCGCCCCCAGGAAGCTCTCCCTCCTACTCCCCGATGAGAGCCTTCTTTACTCACGGACTCAGCAGCAGCTGAACAGTCTTGGCCCTCTCCGCCTCTGCTGTCAGCACTTTAAACCCAGCTTCACTGCAAAAAGCGCTAGCTGGCATGATTGCCACACCTGTAATCCCAGCTGCTTGGGAGGCTGAGGCAAGAGGATCAAGCCAGCCTGGGCTGTCTCAGAATAAAATATTTAAATGGCTGGGGGTGCAGCTTAAGTAACAGAGCTCCTGGATTCAGCCATCAGGGAAAGGCACAGGGTGGGGTTGGGGCCCAGTCCCCTGGGGGTGTCCTGAGCCTGGGCTAGGAGCTTACCTTAGAGCTACACAGACAAGCACAGAGGCCCAGCTCCCCCACTCCCTCACCCTCCAACTCTGTTGGCCCAACAATGGAGCCAGCTTCCCAAGAGGTCTGTGAGAACAGGCAACACCGAAGTCCCCACATGTGCGAAGGACTCTGTCAGCTGAGGTCACCTGGTCAACACCAGAGGCAGGGCCTGGGGTGGGGGTCATGCACTGCCCAGCATGAGCTGAGGCCTGAGGAGGTGGCCCCTCATCTGGGCATGGCTGGAGCCACAGTGGGAGAGGGGTGCCTTCTGAGCTGGTCCTGGGGTCCCTTTGACCCTGAGGCCAACCACAGTCTGGGTAGGGGCCTCCCTGCCTGCCAAGACGGAGCAGCCAGGCGGGTGCATGGGCACTGAGACAGCGGTACTCACCTAGCAGCTGCACGCCCCGCGTGAGGCCGTAGACGTCCACCAGGGCCCAGAGCGGCTCAGCTGTGCGCACCCCATTGAAGAAGAGCATGGCGGCCGAGTCGTTGATGCGGTAGAACACACGGCCCTTCTTGTCCACCCAGAAGGCGATGATGTTGCCCTCGTTGGCGTACTCCTCAGGCAGTGCCTTGGCCCAGAAGCCACTCTGGGACACCAGGTCAGGGCAGGCGTACTTGGGCAGCGAGTCAGGGTGGATGCGGGATGGGTCCCTGCTTGTGAAGCCCAGCCGCAGGGCCCCGCTCCAGCAGCACTGCTTCTTGGTGATCTGGTGGCAGGAGGTGGCCTCAGCCCAGCTACTCCCCCTGAACCAGGGGAGGGGCGTTCTTCCATGCAGACCACCCTCAGTGGCTCCCAAGGGTCTCCACGACCACCACACCCACCACCCAGCTGCCTTCCCTCCCAGCGAGCCTGGCTGCAGTGGGGGTGCAGCCACGCGCCCCGGCCCGGGCCTGGCCCACGCCTTGTCTGTCACAGGGACAGGAGGCCCCGCTCATGGGGAGCCAGAGGCCAGGACGCAGGGGCCCACCTTGAGCCTGACTTGCTCGTAGATGAGCACCGGCCGGTTGCTGAAGGTGATGGCGTTGCAGAAGCTGGCCTGCCTCTTGACAGCCTTGTGGCTGAGGTCCATGAGGATCTGGGAGCCCTTGGTGTGAGGGTGGAACAGCAGCGGCGTGGCAGGGAGCCCCCCACCGGGCAGCACCGGGGGGCAGTGCTTCTGCTTGTGGTGGCATCGGTGAGAGGGGACAGGGAAGGGGCCCCCGATGGAGTCTGCAAAGGAACAGGCCACAGAATCAGAGAACTTAAAAGGTCTAGGGCCAGTCCAGGGTCCCCTGGAGAACTCTGAGGGCTGGGACACAGGCACGGCCCAATATCCCAGCCAGCATCACTGCTCTCTGCCACGGTCACCCTGACCACCACTGTCCTGGCTGCCATCCACAGCAACCTCCACATCAGTCTACCATCACCTCTGAGCAGCTGACCCCCTCCACCTTCTGCCCTCACCTCCTCCTGAATACCCATGACAGCCACTTTTCCCCATCAGCCATGGTGACAGGTAACCCGCACTGCTGCTTGCTTATTCAAGAAATACCCATTCCATGTTCCAGAGCACCAAGCTCTGTCCTAGATGCTAGGCTATGAACACAGCCCAGGAAGAAAGATGTGGACAGAAACCACCGTGTAAAGGCTCATGACGACAGCCGCCCGCGGTAGGGATGAACAGGCCGACGGCATCTCCTGGAGGCCCCCAGGAAGAAGCAGAGGATGTGGCAGCCCTGGGAGTGGGTGGCAACAGGGCCGCTGCCTGCCTGGCTCTTCCTGGGTGGACTCAGCTCAGGACCAGGCGCTTTGCAAGCATGCGAGTGATGCCCAGAAGACAGCAAGAGAGGAAGGAGCGCACGGGCCAGAGGCCAGTGGCTGCTCAGGGCTCGCTAGCTGTGTGGCTCAAGGAGCCCCCTGCCCTCTCTCAGCGGTGGGCAGCACAGCAAGCTGGGCTGGGGACTGGAGGGGCCCCTGCTTCCCCAAAACCTGCCTCCATGAGTCCCTCAAAAAGAGGAGGATGCCCATCCTGGCGCCTTGAGAAGGGAGAGCCAGAGGGCTGGGAAGGAAGAGGTGGAGGAGTAGAGTGCCTCAGAATGCAACAGAAGCTTCTGGGATGCCTTGGGTCTGAGTTCCTCTGACCCAGGAGCTTATAAATGCAGACAACTGTTGGGCCAGGGACAGGCCTCCCCAGTCGGGCTGTTCTTCTCTGGGGAGTCAGCAGCCAGGACGTGCGGGAGGAGCAGGCAGAGGAACCACGCGCAGGAGGGTGAGCCACACCCCCAGGCGGCCATGCTGTCCTGCCTCACCCCCCTGCCTCTCTACGGACGTACATCCCTCCCCTCTCCTCCTGGCGGCCAAGGCCAGTCTCTCTTCCAGGGGCTAGCCAGAAACCCTATGCACAGCCGGGCCTCTCTGGAACAGCCTCAGCATGCCAGGCCCAAGAGTGAAGAGGCACAGGGCAGACCTGCCTTGCTCTCACCCAAGAGACAAGATGTTCTAGAACGGCCTGGCCTGCAGTGCTTCGAAAGGCACCGTCCTGTGGGGCTGCAGCTGCTCAGAGGTGCCCGGGAATATGCAGGGGGTGGGGAGGCTTCTGAATGGCCCAGACAGGGCCAAAGAGGGGCGATCACTCCAGGAAAGGGCCATCTGGGGTGAAGGGCAGAGTGCAGCCCTGGCTACAGGTACCCACCTCAGCAAGACACTCACTGGGCTCAGGCTGCCTTAGACACAGCTAGATTCTTGGTTTCAAAATATCTGCTGCAGAAAAGCGGCATTGCCCACTGCTGAGGGTGTATCCATGCCTCAGAAGTGGGCGACGCGGGTGCGCAGCTGTCCTCGTGCTCAGTGGTGACAGGCAATGAACTGTGCCTTGCACAGCATGCATGCCAAGCCAGGCATGACAGGGCACCCAAGCCACCGAGGCGCCGCAGATACTCTGCTTCCTCCCAGCCCTTCCCTCCTTCTCCTCCTCCTCCTCCTCCTCTTTCTTCTTCTTCTCCTTCCTCTTCTTCCTTCTCCCACTGTACCAAACCCCCACCAAGAGCAAACGGAGCTCCGGTGATCCGAGGCAGCAGTGGACAGCCTAGCCAAGGCCCAGGGGGCTACCCAGGAGCATGAGACAACACAAGGGGTGGTGCTGACAACTGCGTGGGCATAGTGCATCCCATCATGCACTTTACATGCACACAGCTCAGTACACGGCAACTATACCTCAGTAAGGGTGAGTGCTCGGTTTGACTGTGTTTGTCTAGTTGCTTGGCTGGCTATTTGGTTTTGGGGAATTTTTTGTGGTTTTTTGTTTTGTTTTGTTTTTTGTGGTTTTTTTTTGTTGTTGTTGTTGTTGTTGTTTTTGTTTTTTTGAGACAGGATGTGGCTGTAGCCCAGGCTGGCCTCCAATTCTTGATCCTTCTGCCTCTGTCTCCCAAGTGCTAGGATTATAGGTGTTATGGTTTATATCTAGGTGTCCCCCTAAAGCCTCATGCAGTCATGGGGTGGCTTTAGAGTTTGTGATTAATTCGTGACCCACTGCGGGGATTGTGGGTGTGAGTGGTACACCTGCCCAGGGGTGAACAGCCTGAGGGCAGTGTGAGGGAGGGAGAGGGGCTCCCCCTCTGTTCTCCCCCTTTTGCTCTTGCTGTTTTGCCGCCTTCTGCCGCCATGAACGGCTGCCCCCTGCCATGTGCCCCTCTGTCCTGGAGCCAACTGCGTATGGACTGAAACCTCCATAAACTGTGAGCTAAATGAACCTTCCCTTTCTTAATTTAGGGTGTCACGTATTTTGTCTCAGCAACAAGAGAAAAATAAATGGGATGATAGTCCTGGCCCATGTATGTGGCAATAAACCAATTTTCTAAAACTCACTGAGCCCGGCAGCTGCCCAGGGCCTACTTCTGCAGTGGCTGCCGCTGAGGCCACGTACCAACTTCAGAGCCTCAGTTCCTGCAAAACCTTTCCTCTCCCTCTCACCCATCACGCAGGTCCTGGAGTCCTGAGTAAAAATCCAGAAAACACTGACTCTGTGCATATACAACGGAGATCCCAGGGGCCAGAGAGCCAGCCCTGGAAGGACATACCCAGGGAGGACCCGGAGTAGAGCCCTCACATGTCCCTGGGCTGGTGGGGCGGAGAGCGGGGCCAGAACAGGCCCACACCTTGGCCCACAGCAGGACGGACGACAATGATGGGCCCAGAGGCATCCAGCCACATAAGACCCATCCGTGGGCACTCCCATGAGGATGCACCGCCATCCCGAGTGACACTGGATGGAAGACTCCCACTCCTTCCTCATCCCTGACACCAGGAGCCCTGCGCTCACATGAATCCGTGTGTGTACACATCTGCTCATGTGTACATGCTGTGCACAGTGATACACATGGAACACACCCCGCCACACCATCTAGTGAGAACGGCAGTCTCTTACCAAGCACATCCATGTCCAAGCCCTGAACTAGGAGTTTAACATATGCTTGCCAAGTGCACCTGTGCTGGGAGCACCTGAGGCAGGAAGGCACATTATCAGCCCCAGAGACCTCAAACTGCTTTCCCAGGGTCCTACAGCAGGTAGAGAATATCCATTCTGGTTCCAGGACCATTGGCATTAATCATTAAGTATTAATAGCCAGGTTTGGCGTGCTAAATACATTCTCTAAAGGCACATCAAAATGTGGCCATACAATATGCAGAGATCATCCATGCACCACCCAAAATCATGTCAGGGAGCACAGAGGGAATATGTGACACGGCAACACTGCCTGAATCACACATGTGTCTATGCCACCAAAACATGTGACACGGCAACGCTGCCTGAATCACACACGTGTCTATGCCACCAAAACACACAGGTGCGCAAGATATTCTCACCCTTCACACCAGCTCGTGGAAAGCAGGGAAGCACAGACTGGCAGTGCCTCACAAAACCAAATGCCCCCACTAGGACAGAGCACTCGCACTACCAGGCATTTCCCAGAGAGAAATGAGAAGCCTTCCACGGCATGGCTGACTCACGCACCAAGTACCGAAGAGAATGGGCGGATCGGAGGTGCCGCCACCACAGCACGGCTGCTGCTCTGCGGGAGGAAAAAGGGCCCAACTACAGGTGGACGCAGTGTGGACGCACGCAGTGGCACCTGGAGGAGAGGAGCCAGAAACAAAGGCTCTGCGTGACACTCAAGAAAAGACACAAACGCTGGAGGTGGCAGCATCAGGGCAAGGAAAGATGTTTGTCCCCAGGGGGCACAAGGGAAGTCTCAGCCACAGAAGCACTTTCTGTGGCCTCTGGTAGTGGCCATGCAGCCTGTCTGAGGAATGATACGTTAAGGGGTGAATGTCCCTGCACAGACATTAGACCTCAGCTAAAAGGCACCAATTAAGAAGCCAGGTCTCTGAAGATGAGGGGCCAAGAGGCTGGAGTTCTTGCCAGGAGAGCCCCACACCTGGGGCTCCCCTCTTAACCTGGAGTCTGTTCCCCACCTGAAATGAAACGGGGTGTGGTGAGTCAGCACCACGACCACTGAACCGAGTTCCAGTTCCTGTACACTTCTCCTCCGGCCCACATGGTGGCCCCTCAGCACAGCCACGGAACCAGGCCTGCCCTCAGGAGCTGTCCCAGCCCGGCACTCACAACCCCAGGGGCCTGTGTGAGCTTCACTCTGTCTGGCCTGCTGGGCAGCTCTTGGACCGTAGGCTTCTGCCGCAAAGCAGGCCCCAGGCGCAGTTCTGGCCCACACCCCTGCCACCCCCAGCCCCGGGGAGTCCTTGAATGCCCCATGCTCAAGTTGCCAATCCTGCCCTAGAAACCAACACCCCTGTCCTCTCTGCTGTCACGCCCTGGCTCCTTCAGGCCTGGTTTCTTCTCTGCGCAGCCAGGCCTCGTGCAGCTGCAGGGGCAGCGCCCTGTACCCTCCAAGGTACCACTGTCAGGACAGAGGTGTGCACGGTGGCCTCCGAGGTGGCTGGAGTCCCGCTTCTCTCTCTCCTACAGCTCTGGGCCAGCTGTTTTTCCTCTCTGCACACTGAGCTCTTGCTCTGTCAGGCCACCGCTCTGTTCGTCTCTGCAGGTTATTGCATTTCTGGTTTTGATTTTTGTCTTTTTGAAGCAGGGTCTCCCTACGCAGTTCAGACTGGCCTTGAGCTCACTTTGTAGCTCACTTTGTAGCTCAGGCTGGTCTCACACTCGAAGTGATCTTCTTGCCTCAGTCTCCCGAGTCCTGGGATCCCAGGTGTGCGCCACCACCCCTAGCTGCAAGTTATTGTGAAAACCCAAGGAATTTCGAGTGAAAAAGAATGGCGCAAATTTCTACATCTGACCCATGCCCAAGCCTCAGGTTGCTAGATAGGCTGTGACTTGGACTGATTTATGTGCAGCAGTTGAACAGGGCTCCTCTGGGGAGAAGGAGTTAGGTGGGGACCCAGATGGGGAGAGGGTTTGAGTGACAGCTGACAGTATGACTGGGCCAAGGTGAGCCTCCTCGGGCTCAGTGGAGGGGCCGGTCTCCCTGTCCAGCCGGGCCTGGCCCTCTCAGCTTTCCCCTTCCCATCAAGGACCTGACTTTCTCTTGGTCACCTTGCAGCCCATGATTCCTCCTAGACGGTCAGGGCCCTGCTGGGGCCCGCTGGAGCCCTCTACCCCACCCAGCCGACAGTTGCCTGTTAACAAGCAGCCCTGCTCAACCCGGTCCACAGAGCACAGCCCAACGTCTAACTCTGCGGGTTGCGTTCCACTGACCCTCTCTGCTGCATGCAGAATGGCACAGGTGTAAGCCATCCCCGGAGGCCTTGAGAACAGTCTCCGAGGCCCCGCTGTGCTCCACAGAGCAGATCCCTGCTGGGAAAGGCCGCTGGGCCCTTTGTGTCTTCCTGTCCCCTGACACACTGTGGGCCTCCAGAGGGCACAGACCTCTTCTTGGCTGCTGCCTGGCTGCCCGGTTCAGAGCACCACTCAGCAGAAGCTGTCAGGGAGCTGCTGGTGTTTGATTCATTCACAGTTCCCGAGCACTGGTAGGGCTTCACTCACTGGGTGCCTCACCCTTCGCAGGGATCAACAAGGACATCAGAAAATGAAGGTAATAAAGGCGCAGCTTACTTCCTGCCCAGCGCGGGATCCCACACTGCATGCCTGGCCTTGGCCCCAGCCCACTCCAGAACCTTCTGTAGCTCCCCACTTGCTGCCAAGGGAAAAGCAGGAGAAAAGAAGGCCTTGCGGGCCGACACCACCCTTCAGATCCAGGCCCATGTCTCGTTCCCAGTCTCTGCAAGGACACTGGCTGGGGGAAGCAGCCCCTGCCAGGGCCCCAGGGAACTCCCTGGTGTGTGCAGGCCGGACCGACAGCTCAGCACAGAGCAGGAGCAGCTAGGTGGTGCTGTCACTCCCAAGGCTGCGTTTGGAAAGATAGACACAACCATGCTGGTCACGCTCTGCCTCTCTGGAATGGCTCCCCCAGCAAGGCCAGCTGCAGGCCGTAGGCAGTGCCATGGATAAGCCCACATGGCCAGGGACAAGGGCCGCCAGTCAGGGTGAACAAGCTCCGAGACAGACATCTCCAGGCAGGCCTTAAGCTGAGGCTGCTTCTTCCTGAACGCAAGGGCCTTCACGCTGAGCCACACCACGAGCTCATTTTTTATTTCTTATTTTGAGAAGGAGTTGTGCTCAGTCACTGAAGTTGCCCAGGCTGCACTCCAACTTGGAATCACCGTGCCTCAGCCTCCAGAGTGCTGGGATTACACGTGTGCACCTCTGCTCCAGGCCCCAGCCACAGTCTGCACCCTCATGAAGCACAAAGCCAGAGGCTACTAGTTGAACCAGGCCAAGAATCCTGAGCACAGAAACAGCCAGGCAATTAAATGTCTGCCCATTCTAAGTCGCAGGGCAATTTCTTATGCAGCAACAGATAATTAACATACTGTCAATAGTGCCATTCCTTAGATAAGGGCATGGAGGGTTGGGAACTGGACTTGCACGCCAAGCTCGCACAACTGGGAGGTGGCAGAGCATGACCAGAGCACCCGTCAGTCGCACTGCCCTCTGGGTCACAGAGTGAGGTTGTTCTTGAGCCCCCGCCCCTCCCACCACCCCTATTAAGGCCTGAGACACGAAGTGGTAGCACACATCCACACGGTCAGTGTCACGCCCAATGGCAGACAGGGTACCAGGGAGCAGTGCCCTGGGGACCCCGAGCTGAGGGTGTGGGGCGATCAGATCGCACAGCAGGAGGGGCCCCAGAGCCCTCTCCAGAGCCCACACTGTCTACCACCCACCCGATGGACCATGCTTGGTCCTTGCCCTGCCACCGCTCTGCAGGCCGACCTTAGTGTCCCCGGCCCACGTAAGGATTCTCCAAGGCGCCAACCCAAAGACCACCATCAGCAAGATCAAAGCAGCGCTCACACCCTCTGAGGACTCCAGCCCTCCTTCTGTCCTCTCCCATCCTGTCATTGGCCACCCAGCTCAGGCTCCCGCCATCCCCCTCAGCTCCACGGACGGCCTGTACTGCCCCCTCCCAACCCTGACCAAGCACTGATCATGCCCACTGAGTACCAGGCACCAGCAGGTTGAGGGAACAGGGAGCTGGGATCAGCCTGCTGCCTGCCCTCCTAGGACACTCAGGCCTTGGGGCGCAGGGGTCGAGTGTGACTCTGGAAGCAGCAGGTACAGCCCAGCCTCCAGGCCCTTCTCTCTGGGTCTAGGACCCTGAGCTACTGTCAGAGGACAGGAGCCCCCTCTGTGCTCATCTCTGGGCTCACCAGGACGCTTCCCTCCTGCTGCTGGTATGAGAATTAAGGAAGGCAAGAAGTGGGGAGTCAGCTCTGGGGTGCCAAAGTGTGGAGTCCCTCTGAGGCAGCAGCCACTTCCCCTTCCTGGCCGCAGCAGCCCCTCTGTGAAGGAAGGAGCAGGAACCAACCTCTCAGGTCCCTAAACCATGGCACCCTCCAGCGCTGAGGTGTGTCAAGTCCAGCAAGTGGCTGGAGGTGACGTGACTGTCAGGTGTGCATCTGGGTGTCACTACATGGCAACCCTCAGCAACAGGCCACCCCCTACCCTGGAGGGAGCGCAAGGGAGTTGAAGAGACAGGGAGAGAGGAGGGGAGGAGCGGTCCTCCAGGGTCACCCTCGCTGCTGCTGGGTCCCTCTGAACACCTGCTGCCCCGCCAGCCTGTCCCTAAGACCAGCAGCTGCCATGGAATCCTGCCTGGTGAGAGACCGTGTGTAACCGCGGCAACCATTTCCAAATGTGTCTTCCATCAGTGCCCTCCCAGGCTGGGGCCAGAGGAGCCCAGCTCCTCCCCAGGGGCCCACCACACACACACACACACACACACACAGCTGCTCACCGGGACAACACACTACTGCTTTGACACAGACACATCTCCCATACACAAACAGAGACCCAGAGCGCAAGTCCACGAGTCACGCACAACAAAGACAGAGACCCCAACACCTCCTCAGGCACAGAGCTCAGGTCACCCCCACCCCACCCCCGAGCCCTGGGTCTGTCTCTGCTGCCTCCCCTCCCTCCCTGCAGCCCAGGAATCCAAAACCTTTAGGCCCAAGACATACCCCAGGCCCGAAGCCGTGTGGAAGCACCCCAAGGGCCTTTGGAATAAGACTTCCGGGGCAGAAGCAACCAGGGAAGAAGCCACCGCCTGCGCCTCTTGCTGGCCCCAGTGAACAAACCCAGAGCCACCAGGGCAGCCCACATGGGCATCCAAGGGGCACACATGTGTCATGTGTGAGGCTGCGTGAGCCAGGGCTCGTGCTGGGGGACTGCGTGGCCACCAGCATACACGCTTCACACCCCTTCTCCTCCTGGGGTCAGTAGCAGAGGCAGCAGGCCAAGCAAATGGGGTGGGGGTCATGACAGCACCCCAGCCCAGACGCCCACCCAAGCTGTCCTCCTGCCACAGGTAATGGGACACATGGGAGGGCAGGACTGTGACCAGGACTGAGGACATCTGCCCACTCCTTCCCAATTTTTCTCCTTATTTCCTACTTACTCTGACCAGACAGCCCTCACCACCAGCTGGGGAAGTGGTGACTATTACTAGCCCATTGGCAGATGAGACCCCTGAGGTGCAGGGTGGTGCCTCCCCCACCAAAACACCCTGCCCTGTACCCCGGAGCAAGAGCTTAGAGGGCCTCAAGGTCCCATGCCCTGCGGATCCTGTGCTTGGGCTGCTGGAGGTCAAGGGCTGTGTCCCAAGCTCACTCCAAGGGCCTCTTGGTCCCACCCGGACAGCAAGCTTGTCCAAGTTTGAGTACAGCGGAAAATGCCAGTCAGCTCCAGACCCGGTGACAAGGGCCCCGCTAGGCCAGTGCACACCACAGGCAGGCAGGCCAGACCCAGGTCAGCCCAACCCACATTGCCAGCCAAGGCCAGGCCGCTGGCGCTGCCCGGCCGACGCCGGATTATGTGTCGTCCAGGGCCTTCCATCTGTCGCCTGGCTCTTCAGGCTCAGGGCAGAATTCATTTCCTTTTAAGAGAACCAATGATTTGCTTTTGCCATGGCTTTCTCTGCCTTTTTCTTTTTAAATCAGAAATTATTGCCGGAAGTCCAGAGTCTGGAAGGAGAGAGGCACCTGGTCGCCAGTCCTGGCCACAGTTTCCTGACACCTCCAGATTCCTCAGTGCCCAGGAGACTGGGCAGATGGTGGCCACTTGCCTACTAATGCCCTGTCTGAGCAGGAGGGCCCCAGGAAGCATGGCCGGGGCTCCCCACCAACTTCTACGCCACCGGATTGGAGAGGAACCCAGCTCCAGTTCTGAGGAAGGTGTCCCCCCAAGAATGGCGCTCCACCAGCCTTGAACTACCAAGACCCCAGCACTACAGTCAGGGAACAGCAAGCAGGAGCCCTGAAAGCAGAGCCCCTGTCTCCCTCACTCCCTCGCCCCACCTGGGGCCTGTCTGGTGGACAAAGGTGAGCAAGGAACCTCTCTAACAGCAGCCACACTTCAAGAGGCACCGTGAGGGTGTCACTAGCTTCTACACAAGCTGGCATGGTGCACATCCTCAGAGAGCTCTGAAGCGTGTGCACGCGTGTATGTGTGTGTGCACACACACAGTCCTGTACACACCGCACACCTGCCCCATCTCCATCTAGGCACACAGCACCAGCTCCACGGCCCCTATGCCAGGGCCATGAACCATATCCCCCACCCCACCATCTGACCAGGGTTTGCCACCGCAGGAGAGAGGCAAGGCAGGGACATCCAGGACTTCCTATTCCACCCTGGGGCTGCTCCACACCCGCTAAGAGGAGACTTTTTGGGAGAGCCAGACAGACCTTCCGGCCCTCTCTAGACCCCTGAGCTTCCTGGTATGCCCCAGAGCCCCCTGAGAGTAAGGGCTAGGAGGATGACCGAGCCCTCTGTCCCATGCCCCTGGCCCCAGCTCTCAAGGTTGTCCCCCACTGGGAATGGGTGAGCCCCCCAGCACCCAAGAGAGCCTTACCATGGAGGGTGCTCCGGGTGATCTGTCCCCCCATTGCGGGCAGCAGGCAGCACGGCCACCTCCGTCTGGCTGGCCAACCTCGTCACGGTCACCAAGCAGCCCCGGCTGTCAGCTCCCCTCCTCCTCCTCCCCCCAGCCCTCCCCCATGGCCGGCAGGCATGGCAGGGCTGTGCGACCCCTCCTGCACCCCCAGCGCACACTCCCACACGCGCGCACAACCCACCCAGTGGCCACACACACGTACACACGCGCACCCGCCGCCCAGCTTCCACGCACTCTGAGCTTCCCCCACCTCCCTCTTGTACAGGCGATGGGATCTGTCATGTTTATTTACATAAAGAGGAGGAGACTGGAGGCTTCCTGAAATAGCTGAGCTCCAGAAAGCAAGGAGATGCCCCAGCTCCCAGAGCTCTCTCTCCCTCTCTCCCTCTCCCTCTCCCTCTCCCTCTCTCTCTGTCTCACACACACACACACACACACACACACACACACACTGCCCTCCCGTAGACACACATGGGTGTAGTCACACACACACACACTCCCAACTCACCAGTCACCTGGATGTGCAGCCCTGCCTTCTTCCCAGGTTGCTCCCAGCAGGCACAAGGACAAGACAGTGGGCAGACACTGTTCCTGCCTTCCAGGGGTCCAGGGCCAAGCTAGGGGTGCATCAAAGAAGACCCAACTCCTCCTCTGTCTGCCCCCAGGCTCTGCTCAGGTTTGCTGATACACATCCTTGAGTCTTCACAAGCTGTACCCCTGCCACTAACCATGGGTCCTGGTGACCAGGAGATGCTGCTCTCAGAGGAGAGAAGAACAAGACCAAGGTGGCAACGTGCACAGAGGGTGGCAGGCGTCCACACACCAGGGCCGATGCCTCAGCTCTGCCTGCGTGCATCTGAGACACTGAATCCAAAAGGATCATACTAAGTAAGGACCTACTGTGTGCCGAGCCCTGAGCTATGCATGGGGAATGTGGTGGTAATCACCACGGGGATCCCGGCTCTGTGGACTCACAGTGCAGAGGAAACAGACACAGAGCAAGCAGCGTCGTTAAAGGGCATGAGAACATGGCCCAAGAGGAACGGTCCACGGTGCTCCGTGAGGCAAGACGCACTGGGCAGTCACCATCCTAGAAACGTTTGAAGCACGGGAGCGAAGCTCAGGGCTCAGGGCAGGCTCTCCTGAAAAGCGATGGTGAAAGTAAGGCCTGCAGGTGGGGCCATGCGTGGCGGGGGGGCGGGAGGGCACAGCGGCTCCCGGGAGCAAGCACAGTGTGTGCAAAGGCCCTGGGCCCAAGCTAACCCAGCGCACAGGAGAAGCAGGCTGGTGTGGCTGCATAGCAGAGGAGTGTGGCACAGGGGCTGCGGTCAGCCCCAGATGGGCCGGGTACCCTAGGGGGGGCAGGGAGAAGAAGCTGGCCTTTTCCCTGAAAGCATCAGGAAACCCCTACAGGATCTAGCAGAGGCTCACAACACTAGCCCTGCATTTCAAAGAGGTCTCTCTGCTATCTGTCAGAGCAGCCCCGGAGGAGGGCAGAAATCATGGGGTCCAGGCTGTATCTGGCAGTCCACATTCTGCTTGGGCCCAAGGTTTCCCTCAGAGCCAGCCCTTGGAAACAGCAAAACTCCTACAGTTCTCCAGACCTGTGGGACAGTGCTTACACAGAAGCCGACAGGGAGCAGGGCAGGCAGGGCTGGGTCAGCAAGCTGAAGGGCAGTGGTCTCCTCCAATGGCTCCATGAACGGAATACTAGAGATCTGGAGTCCAGCCCTTCCCAGCAACCTCACCTAATGTGTTTCTGGCCACCTTGCCTGGCTTCTGATTCCCACACTTCCTCCCTGGTTGCACCAGAAAGTGACAGTGAACTTGTCCCCAGTATCCCTCCCTCCTGCTGCCAAATGCTAAGTCCAGGGCCTCCCTGAGGGAGGCCACCCCCCTCTCCAGGCTGGAGCCAGTGATCCATGCCTCCTGGGGGGGGGGGGCCTGCGGAAAACTGCACTTGGCCCAAGGGCTCCAGTATGGAAGGGTGAGAGGGTCGCCAGCCTACATCATCCATGCCCCCAGCAAGCACTCACCGAGCACCAGCCTGGGACCATCTCGAGACAGTGCGTGACCACCCTTCAGACCCCAGAGGAGCCCTGCTGAGACCAAGGAGGGCTCTGGCTCTGACACAGGAATCTCCCTGCTCCGTTCCGCTGGCACACGCCGTAGGCAGGTCCACAGAAGAGCTCTTGCACTCCTGCTGCCCAACGCTCGGAGGCGCCGGACACCCGCCTAAGGGTTCTGGCTACAGACCTCAGCACGTCCCACAGCATCCTTCAAGAGCTACAGCCATACTGCTTCTGGAGGCCATAAAACTGAGGTTCACAGAGGCAGCGCCAAGTGAAGAATGAACCAGGCTTCAAACTCAGACCTGCCTGACATTAGAACTCATGCTCTACCCAGAGAAGGCCAAAGGGACAGGGGCCCCTCTTGACCCAGGACCTTCTCAGGAGAAAGCAGAAGGGCTGCAAGTGGTGGCAAGGCCTAGCGGTTTTCAGGGAATGAAGAATGACACCCAGGTGGAGCCCCAACATATACCAAGGAGACAGCCTCAGTATAAGCATGTGGTCCAGACAGATGTCAGGTCCCATCTTGGATAAAGCGGATGCATCCACAGCTTGGCGAGGGCAGACAGGAAGCAGGGCTGGGTGTGTCACAGAGCAGCCTGGTGTGACCAGAGAAACTCTCCTCCTCTACAGTGAGCTGCAGCTGCTCCATGGCGCCATGAAGGAACCTCGATGCATGGCTGGCTGCACTGATTCCGCTCTCTCGCCCACCCCACCAATGGCTCCTCCGCTGCCCGCGTCTTCCACCTTCTCTGCCCCTCCTTCATCTGGGCACCATCGTGGCTTCCACAGGGGCTGCCTGCCCAGCTCCTTCTCAGTGAGTCCTTTCACATCCTCCTCCCTGGGTCCTAAAACTGCCTTTGGGCGTGTCCCGTCTCAGAGCCAGCCGGAGCACAGCCAAGGACAGGCTGAACTCACTGGGCAGTGGGTACCGTCTGAGTCTCAGACTCAGAGCCTCTGAGGCCTGGAGCCCCCAGACAGCAGCGACTCCAGCCTTGAATGCTGTGGCACAGGTGCAGCAGACAGGCCTCCCAGGGGCGCAGAGCAGGCGCCATGAGGAGGGCCGAGCTCAGGATCCTGCCGTCTGAGCCATCACCGAGTGTGACACGCCAGGGTACAGAAGACGGAGCCAGACAAGGGCCGCAAAGCTGCTCCTCCAGGAGGCGGGAGGTGGACGTGTCTGAGCGGCCAGACACGGGGAGTGACCGGCTGGGGGCAGCTCCCGGCCGCCGCAGGGGTTTTTCCATCAAGAACAAGAGATAATGCGATGGAGGCGATGAGTCACCAGCACTTGGGGCTCGTGGCCAGCCTGCCCAGGCCATGCTCCCTGGTCTGTTGGGCTGGACCTAGCGCTGGGGGCGGGAAGGAGCAGTGAACCCCACCCAGGCCCAGAACCAGGACAACGGTGTGGGCAGCAGCCTCGAACCGGAGAGGGTAAAGGGGAAGAGCACAAAGGCCCCAGAGACAGAGACAGCGAGCCGCACACTGCACGCTGCCGAGAAACTGGAGCCACAAAGCCCAGAGGGCGACCTCAGGGCTGGGCCAGGTGCCCCAGCAGTGACAGCTGACAGCCGCCCAGCATGCTGGGAACACAACAGGTGCAGCTGTGGGGGTGAGGACTGAAAGGGGATCAGGGAAAACAGCCTGGCGCCAGGGCCCCTCCCCGCACCTCTGGGCCCCAGCCCACAGCCCAGCAGCCTTTTCCAGGCCCTCCAGGACACCAACACACCTGAGAAGGCTCTGGTTCTGGGCACTCCTGGACTACACAGAGGGTAGCTGTAGCGCCAGGCAAAAAGGACAGTGCAGGAAGAAAGCAGGTTTCTGTTACTGGATAGAGCATGCCAGACCAGGCCACACCCACAGTGCCCCCAGCTGGAAGCAAACATTTGTCTCTGATATGATTGTTGTCACCAGCCACGAAGGGTGGATGAATGTGCCCACCCCACCCACATGAGGCTGGGAGCTCTGGTGTTGAGGTCAAACAGGTCAGCTCCGTGCTCTGTGATCTGGCAAGCCACCGGAGCTCTCTGTGGCTAGGCCGTCTCTCCTTGGCGGGGGCATGAGCCGGTGCTCATGAGGGCAGAGTGACACAGCGCCTGTGTGCTTGTCCAGAGGCCCCGAGGAGTCAGGAGTGCAGATCCGGGAGGGGCTAAGGTCCCCCCCAGGTGTGACCTGGGATGTAGACTAAGAGAATATGTGACTTGAGGCTGGAGAGACATGAGACCTGCTTTCCCACGAGCCATCTGCGTCACTGCTTGGGACCATTCCCTTCCCCACCTGGTACAGGGACACTGCCCTAGGCCTCAGTGTGTCACTGCTTGCCTGGAGCATATGCAAATGCCATGTCACTGTGCCAAGGGAGGAAGCTGGAACAGCGGGGTCTGCACTGTTCCTGGTCACCTGGTTAGCTCCCTGCTTTTGATCGGCGTGGAATGGATGTTAAACTGGAAGCTAGCCTTTGTCCCATCAGGAGTGACAAAGTGCCCTCCTTGTTCCAGGATAAGCCTGCTGGGAAGATGAGGAAGGACAGACAGTGAGATGCCCAGGAGGGGCAAGGACACGAGGAGACCTGGAATGACGCAGGAGGCAGGACACACGTGCTGGAGCAGGGCGCAGGCGCGGCCATCGGGATGTGGAAGCACACCTGGCTGGCCCCTGCTGGGCCTGACGGATTATGAGCAAAGCAGCCGCTGAGTGGAATAAGCCCTGCTGTGTGGGCAGAAAGCCACCCCAGGCGCTCCCTCTCCACCCCAGCACACTCCCTGCATGCGCACACACATGCATACACACACGTGCACACACCCCTCCAGGCCCCACAGCTCAGCCAAAGCACTCAGAGCACGCTCATTCTGGCACCAGGCCTCAGCCGGCAGGTGGAAGCCACCCCAAGGCTGGGAGGTGGCCCCCTGGCCTCCTGCAGCCCACCTTTCTCTGAGCAGTCTGTATCCATCCTCTCTCCTGCTTCTACCCCACTCCTCTACACCTACTCTTGTGCCACGCACACCCGCAAGCCCTGGGCTCAGACGTGGCATCAGTGGCAGGCGGGTCAGAGTGCTGCCTGGAGCGGGGGGGAGGGGGTGCCTCCAGGTAGGTAGAGCCCTGGCAGCTCAGCCAACACTGGCACTACTCACTGCCTGCCACTCGGAGCGCTGTCTCCACCAAGGGCCTCAGGGAACAGATGGTGCCCAGGCACAGGCTCTGCAGTCACACAGCTTGGGTTCAAATCCTGACTCTAACACCTGCTGGGTATCCGTTTCCTCTTTGGAAACATGGGGCTGAAAAGCACAGAGGCTATGGGGAGATGGGAGGGGCTCTGCCATGCACCGTGCTCCACTCAGGCAGAGCAGCTGCTGTGCCTGAACCCCGGAGGAGCTGTGGTCACCGCAGACCCCACTGGGTCCCCACCTCACTCAGGAGGAAACCAAGACAAGGAGCTGGGAGAGGCCGCGGGGGAACCCAGAGGCCCAGAGACAGAAATGGCCGCTGACGTAGAGTGCCAGGGCTGCCGCAGAGCCCCGATGCCCTGCTCAGCAGGAGCCAACACCACTGGCCAGAAGTACACACGCGGTGGGAGGCCTGCCGACCCCAGCAGCCACCACTAAGCTGTCCTGGAAAGCTGTCCTACTGGCCAGGGTCTCTGCCCTCCTGCAGGCCTTGCTCCAGCCAGGCTGGGCTCATGCCCAGCCTAGGGGCCGCAGGTCTGGAAGCCTCTGTGCTGTACGGTCCCTGGGAGAGCAGAAGCAGATTCAGGGCCACCAGCTCTCCCAGGTGCAGTTGTAAAACTGCTCAGGAAGGAGAAGAGGCGGAAGGCCCGGCTTCTGCTGTTACCTTCCCCTTCAGAGCACATTCTAGCTTGCTGACTAGAGCCCTGTTCTCACCATGGGCTGAGCAATACCACCCGGTGTCCGCCTTGGAGGGCCACGACGTAGACACGGAGGGCATCAGCCATGCTGCTGCAGCTGAGGGCACACTCCAGGCACGGGGCATCTGTGGGTCACAGGGCCCATGCAGGGGCCTCAGGGCTCAAAAGCTGCGAGTCAAGAGCCAGCTGTGGGGCCTGGCGGGATGGCTCAGTGGTCTAAAGCGCCTGCTTGGGAAAGCTTGGGCGGCTTCAGGGACCGCAGTTCGATCCCCAGCACCACATGCTGCGCCAGCCCTGCCCTCAGGGCGGGCTGAGCTGGCCATAAAAATGAGTGAATAAACAAACTAAAGGTTCTGAAACAAGAAAATAAATAAATAAATAAAATTAAAAAAAAAAAAAAAAAAGAGCCAGCTGTGATGGTGCCGAAATCCCACCAGGGTTAGGAAGGTTCAGAGTAGCTGAACCCCTGCTTGGGTATCAGGAAACCCACGGAAGACACCCCTTTAAATAACCTGAGGTGGGGGTGAAGCAAGGGCTCCCGAGGTGGACTAAAGCAGCCCCCATGCTGGGCCCTGCCAACAGGCGAATAGGAACAGGATCTCTTCCTGGGGAGCCCCTCCCCTGTCTAAACAAAGGCCTCCCCCACCCAGCCTCAGCTTTGCTGGGCCAAACTTGCTTTCCCTGCAGAGAGAAGGACTCTGTTCTCAGGCCCAACCGAGAGAAGCAGGCTCAGCAAGACCTAAGGAGCCACTGTCTGCCACAATTCACTGTGACCTCGGGGACATAGTTCTCACTTCTGTAAAGAGGAGACGGCGCTCACTCGGTTTTAGCTCTGAACCAGGAGTTCCTGGATCAGGAAATGAGAGGCGGTTCATTCAGTGGGAGGCAAATAGTGCCTCCTGCGTCACTGCCCTCCATCACTGCCACCAAGCGAGGCCTGGCGAAAGCCAAGGACAGGGCAGCTGGCTCCCGGCTGGGGGCCACCTCCTCATTTCTCTTCCTGACCTCACCCAATATGGGTCCCACAAGCTACCACAGTCTGGCTTGGTTCTAAGATCAAGGCCAGAGGTCTGGTATCAGCAGGTGTCAGTCCACCTAAGGTGTCACTGTGTCCCTCAGAAATCCCCCCCCTTCATCCTTGGCATCCCCCTCAGCTCTGGACAGCCCCTGCCGCCTGTCCCTTGCCTTGCACCAGTGCAGCCCTGGCCAGCACTGACTCAGGAAGCGTACGCAGTCAGGCGTGTCTTGGGCTGCAGAGGACTGGAGGGCAGAGCCTTACCTACCATCTCTCCTGCAGGCGGTGCCCACCTCAGGAGCCTGGAAGGGCACACTGAAAGCCCAGCTTCTTGGGCTCGTTTGCATAAGCCATTTACAGCAGGGTGTGCAAAGCCAAGCCTGCCAAGAAGCCAAAGCCTGCTGTGACGGCCTGTGGATTCCCAGCCTGTTGCTTCCCCTTGGCTCTTGGTTTCTATTCTAATGACAGGGAGCTGGGAGAATCTCTGCCCGAGCAGTTGAGCAGCAGGTAGCTGCGATCTCACTCCATGAGGACTCTATGTGGCCACCCTCCAGGCTTCCTGGCATCATTAAGTGGTAGCCAGGGCCAGGCCCTATTTTACAGATGAGGAAACTGGGACTCTGTAGTTCAGGGACTTGTTCACACCACACAACATTAGATAGTCAGACTGACTCTCTCTCATCTGTGCTGCTCTGGGATGACAGAGGCTTCCACCCAGCTGCAGGCTAGCACTCCCAGAGAAGGTTCTAGAAAGGCTGAGGCCATGGCTCTACTCCATGCCAATGAATGGTGCCAATTTCAGGGGCTCTCCAGGGTGTCTTTCAAAGCTCTCGAGAAATGCAGCCAGCACTGCCACCCCATGTATGCCAGTCTCATAGTTCCACTCCCTTAACCGTGACCAAGTGGTCCCCTGCTGGGCAATGAGGCATCATGGGAGCTTGGAAAGAGGCTTCCTTGCTCCTCAGAAAGAAGCACTAGAGATAATGGACCCCTTCTTTAGACATGTGGATCCAGGCATGACTCCTGAGATGGCTGTCACCCCATGACCAGGCTGCAAGGGTGCAACCTCCGGAGGAGAGAGGGACTGTCCCTCACCCGAGTCCTGCCCTGCCCCTTCTGCCCAGCACAGCTGTCCCGTGGCACAGGGTAGAAAGCTCCCTGCCAGGTGCAGCAGGGCACAGCAGCATTTGCGAGCTGCAGCAGGCGCCCGAGAAAATAGCTGAGATTTCAGAGCTCCCACAACTCAAAATTAAGGAAATGTAATGGCCAGCCAGGTGTATGCTTACATTCCCAGCACTCTGGGAGGCTGAAACAGGAAGACTGCAAGTTTGAAGCCAGCCAGTCAGTCCCAAAAATAAAACTGGGGGGGCCAGCGAGATGGCTCAGCAATCTAAAGCACCTGCTGAGGAAAGTTTAGGCAAGTGCTGGGACCGCGCCTCGATCCCTGGAACCAGATGCTATGCCACCCCACCCCAGGGAGGGCTGAGCTGGCCATAACACAAACAACTAAATGAAGTTTAAGAAAAATAAAAAAAAGTAAAACTGGGACAAACATTCGGATACTTTGCCACAAGCACATGAAAAACTACTCAGTATACTTTGTCATTAGGGAAACACAAGTTAAGACTATGATGAAAGCCGGGCGTGGTGGCGCACGCCTGTAATCCCAGCACTTGGGAGGCTGAGGCAGGAGGATCAGTTCGAGTTTGAGACCAGCCTGGGCTACCAAAGTGTGCTCAAGGCCAGCCTGAACTGCATAGTGCGACCCTGTCTCAAAAAAAAAAAAAAAAAAAAAAAAAAAAAAAAAAAAAAAAAAAAAAAGACTATGATGAGATGTCATTGCACACCCATTAGAATGCCCGCGGCTAAAATCACTGACCCTGGAAAGTATTGGTGGGACCAGGACTCTCATGCTCAGGTAAAAACACAAAGGGTCCTAGAATTCTGGAGAATGCCTGGCAGGTTATTTAAAAGTTCAGCATACCTACCATATGTAACCCTTATGACTTACCCAAGAGAAAAGGAATGATATGAACACCTGTTTACAAATTACCTAAGCCCTGAAGACGCAAGTAGGGCCGTTGTTTGTTGTTTTTCCACTCTGGTTAGCACGTGTTTGCAGTGTGCGGCCGTCGCATTCGCCGCCGAAAGCTGGTGCACGATGCACCTTCACTCTCCTCCTTCTCTCTCCCCTCCCTCGGTGTCTTGGGTCTCCCCCCACTTGCAAAGGTCTGTCTCCCTGGTCCCTATCATGTCTTTTATTTTGATCTTTAGACACAAGGAAACTTCTGACAGGGAATAGAGATGTCCTCTATTTTGATGGCTGGTCTTGGTGATGTCACAAGTATATACACAAATTAAAACATATCAAGTTATATACTGAAACACATTCTGTATTTTCTATGTCAGTTATACTTTCATAAAGCTGTATTTAAAAATCTATCAAAAGTCACATGTGGGGGCCCGGTGGGATGGCTCAGTGGTCTAAAGCGCCTGCTTGGGAAAGCTTGGGCGGCTTCAGGGACCGCGGTTCGATCCCCAGCACCCCATGCTGCGCCAGCCCTGCAGGCTGAGCTGGCCATAAAAATGAGTGAATAAACAAATAAAGTTTCTGAAACAAGAAAAAATAAAATAAAATATTTAAAAAATTACTCTAAAAAAAAAAAAGTCACGTGTGGGAGGGCTGGCAAGATAGCTCAGCAGACTAAGCACCTGCTTAGGCAAGCACAGGGACTAGGGTTCGATCCCCAGCACCATATGCCATGCCCGCTCTGCCTCCAGCCACACTGAGCTGAGACCCAGTGCTGGAGAGGCTGAAAACAGGAGGGTCACTATGAGTCCAAGCTGCACAGTAAGATCCTATAGCAAATACATTAAAAAAAAAAAAAAAAAAAAAGCCAGGCATGGTGGCACATGCTTGTGATCCCAGCACTTAGGAAGCTGAGGCAGGAGAATTGCTATGAGTTCAAGGCCAGTCTGAGCTTCACAGTGAGACCCTCTCTCAAAAAGACAAAAAATAAATAAATAAATAAAATTCTCTCAAAGGCCAGGTGCAGCACAATCTTAGCCTATGGCTAAGGCAAAAGGAAGTTCCAGGTTAGGCTGGGCCTCGGGAGACCCTCATCTCAAAAGAAAAGCAACAAAAAACTATCAAAGCACATGAGTGTAGAGGAGATGGAAGGGAGCAAAAGTTGTTTCTATACAAAGTCGAGTCGGTTCCCTAAAAAGTAAAAATAGCTTTATCATACGACCCAGCCATCACATTTCCGGGTCTAAGCCTAACAGAACTGAAAGGAGGAAGTGAACAGATTCTTGCAGGCCGTGTTTACAGCACTGTCTGCAAGAGATAAATAGGAAGCCGCGACATTTCGGGGTCAGCCGCGAGTCAGTGCCGCGATGTCCACTGCAGGGGAATGGGGGAACGAGATGTGACCTTGCTTAGCATGGCATCCATCTCTTCCTTAGAAAGGAAGACCTAGGCCAGCAAGGTAGCTCAGCAGTCTAAAGCGCCTGCTTAGGCAAACTTAGGCAACCACAGGGACCACAGTTCGATTCCCGGCACCATATGCTGCACCAGCCCCACCCACAGGGCAAGCTGAGCTGGCCATAACATAGATAGATAGATCGATAGATAGATGACAGATAGATAGATAGACAGACAGACAGACAGACAGACAGGGTTAAAAAAAAAGAAAAAAAGGTCCAGACACATGACACCTTGCAGAGCAGCCATGAAGACATATGCTCAGAGACACGGGCCCCACTCGGAACAGCCCCACTCCCCTGAGATACCTAGAACAGTCAGATTCACAGACCATGCCAGGCATGGTGGTGCATGCCTGTAGTCCTAGCACTTGGGAGGCTGAGGCAGGAGGATCACAGGGAGTTCCAGGCCTATCTGGACTACAAAATAGGTCCATGGCCAGCCTGAACTCTCTCAAAAAGGAGAGCGAGAAAGAGACAGAGACAGAGACAGAGACAGAGACAGAGACACAGAGAGAGACAGAGAGACAGAGAGTGAGAGAAACAGAGAGTAAGAGAAACAGAGAGAGACTTTCTAGAGATCGATGGTGTTAATGGCTACAAAACAATACATATCCTTAACAACACCGAACTGTTCACTTAAAATAATTAGGACAGTACATTTTAGGGTATGGGAACTAGGGAGATGGCTCAGAGGCATAAGCACCTGCTGGCAAGTGCAAGGTCCTGAGTTCAATCCCAATCTCAGGTACTCTCACCTCCCCCCTCAAAAACATTATCTAAGTGACATTCTATGGTATGGTATTTTCCTACAATCACATTTAAAAAGTACAAAAACATGGCACCAGGGAGATAGCTCTGTGGCACAAGTACCTGCCTGGCAAGTGCAAAGTCATGACTTCGAACCCCAATCCTGTCAAAAAAAAAAAGTACAAAAACTAAGTTGAACTTCTGTGCTTTGTTTGTTTTGTCTTTTTGAGACAGGATCTCTCTATGCCGGTCAGGCTGGCCTTGAGCACACTGTTGTAGCCCAGGCTGGTCTCAAACTCACATCAGTCCTCCCATCTCAGCCTCCCAAGTGCTAGGATTACAGACGCACACCACCACGCCTGACTAGTTGAATGTTTTACGAAGAAGCTGGTCCCTTAAAAAAATGCTGTTAAGCACTGCTGAACTCCTATTAATTTGTTTCATGAGGTTCAGTATCATTTCTAATGCTTTGTTTTACTATTTTGTGTTCTTTTCAGAGAATAAAAAATGAGATGCTGTTAAGTTACAGGTAGGTAAGGCACAAGGGGAAAAAACCTAGAAGAAAATTTCACTTGACTTCACACAAACACTTCTGAGTTCTAACGTTACTATAAAGAACCCCAAACTGCCTGCCACCAGACAGTCTGAGGAGAGAGCCCCCAGGGATACCCAGAAATTCCAACCACAACAGCCACGCTCTGCAGAAACAGACTTACTATCCACGTCGATTTTCTGGTTTTTTCTTTCTCTCCCCCACCCCCACAACCAGGGATCCAACTCAAGACCTTGCACTTGCCAGGCAGGCACTTGTGCCCCTGGGCTACCTCCCCCACCCCAATTTGTGGGTTTTGATTAAAGTGCTTGAGTAGCATTTGGCCATGGTAAACCCTCCCGCACTAAACTGTCACCCAGTCCCCCTGAGTGCAGGAGCCCAAAAGGACCTCCAAGGACGCAAAGCATCCTGATGTAGGCTCTCCACTCTTCCAGGTGAGTTCTTACTGCGCCTTCATGCCTTCTGGATTTCTAGGGAGTGAATATTTCTTTTCTACAATGAAGGGACTCCTTCTGAGGCAGTTTTGCTGGTGCAGACAGTGGCACTTAGGACAATGACAAAATGACAGGGAGGCAGGGCCCCACGTCACACCAGGACTCAAGGACAACCTAGGACAAGTCCCAGTGGGGCCCTAGGGCTCCTCTCATCTCTGTGGATGGGCAGAGCCCAGTTCCAAGCACCCCTGGGGATGTGGCCTCCATACCGACCCCAGGAACCCACATGAGGGTACAAGAGAGCAGGATTCCACTGTGGGTCTGCCCTGGGCACCGGGGGAAGAATAACAGTATGGAAGGAATTTTGCCTTTCTTACAAAGCAAGCACAGCTGTGAGTCATATTCCAAGTATCTCATTTATTCTTCTGTGCTGGTCAAAGGAGTCCACCCTGCAGCTACAGATTCTTTGGGGAGGGGCAGAACTATAATGGTTTTTCAAAAATTTGAACTGTACCGCCGGGCATGGTGGCGCACGCCTGTAATCCCAGCACTCGGGAGGCTGAGGCAGGGGGATCAGTGCGAGTTCAAGACCAGCCTGGGCTACAAAAGTGAGCTCAAGGCCAGCCTGAACTGCATAGTGAGACCCTGTCTCAAAAAACAAAACAAAAAAAAAAAAAAAATTGAACTGCAGAGCCAGGGAGATAGCTCAGTTGCTAAAGTCCCTGCCTGACAAGAGCAAGGTCCTGAGTTTGATCACTGGCACCATATTAAAAAAAAAAGAAAAAAAAAAGTTTGAACGGCAAAATAAAATGTGCTTATTCCTAAAAGTAAAAAAACTAATAATGTATATGGATAAAAGTGAAAGTAGCTATTATTGAGTGTGGTGGCACACACCTGTAATCCCAGCCCTAGGAGGCTGAGTCAGGAGGATCCTCCCAAGTTTAAAGCTGGCCTGGGCTACACAGGGAGTTCAACGCCAGCCTGAGCTACATAGCAAGACCCTGTCTCCACAAACAAACCGACAAAAACAGAGGTGGCAGCTATCCACCAGATCCACCAGCCTTGGCCTGTGCTTGTGCAAACAAAGTAAACAAAGACAGGTGCCAAGTGTGCGCACTCAGAGACGGTGACATACGGAAGCCCCGGCTAGAGCGCTGTGTAGACCTCTGCCCACAGACGCCATCCACCCCGCCCCCAGCGAACGGTGCAGTGCTCCAGGCTTCTGCCCACGTGCCCCCTAGGGCTCCTCCCTCGGCGCTGATCACCACCTGACAGCCCATCTGCTGCCTTGATCTTTTTTTAATCCGTCTCTCAGAAGAACCGAAGTCCACGGCAGAGGGAATGTGTCCGCTGCTGCGTCCTCCACCCGGCACAGTGCCTGGCACCCAGCAGGCCTTGGCTAAGGGTGCACTGAAATCAAGAAATGGGACGGCGAGGGAACGGAAGACGCCGCTGCTAATACAACATGCTTAGCCTTTTCCTCTCGTGATCTGCGTGGGCAGCAGGTCGGGTGGAAGGTGACCTGCAGCTCTCGGCAAAAAGATTCCTTGGGTTTCAGGCTGTGACATCACCTCTTCGTGGGCCAGAGCATGAGAAGTTTCCCCAAGAGACAAAACAGCCTGCGCACTTGGTTGGAGGGACGAGCAGATCTCAAGAGAGCACACTCATCAGCTCCGAGCTGGAGAGACAGTGCCTGCCCAAGCCTTGGGCATGCCCGGCAAAGGGCTCCCTGCTGGGGAAATGCCCTGGGCAGGGCATACAGCCCACCGGCATTATCTCTCTGAGTGGCCCCAACTCCCCCAGCCTGATCTGGGTCCCCTCGACTCTCAAGGAGATTTCCTATAGGCCAGCAGATGCCAAAGGCCCATGTCTCATGGGCAAGAGTGACCTGACCACTGACTGAATCCAAGCATCCTTGTGGACTTGGTTGGAACGATCCAATTCTGTCACTTCAGAGGAGACAGGGATTTGGGGGCAGCCCAGCCAAGACCCAGGTGGAGGACAGAGACTGAGGAGGCGGCGCATTGGGGTCACCCTGTGGGCAGCAGTCTGCTCCTTCTTTGCTCATCTTTCAACTTCTAGTAACAAATCCCCTCGCTCAGCGAGTTCTTACTTGGGGCGGTGCCCTGAGCTACCTGAGCTACCTGACCTATAGCTAGCGCCATGCTCTGGCCACAACAGGAAAACTGCCTACAGACACAGTGCGGAAGGTCCAATGCCCACAGGCCAACGCCTGAGCTCCAGATCTGAACCCAAGCTGCTCAACTCCAGGGCCAATGCCCCACAGACGGTGCCCACAGGGGTTTCACACCAGCTTCCCCTGGGGTTCTTGTTTTAAAAGGCCGAGCCCCCGAGTCAGCCCCCCCAAGGGTTACTGAACCAGATGATCTGGAGGCAGGTCCCAGAAATCAGGCTTCTCACCAATACTTCTTATGGTGGTTAAAACACACAAACATAAAATTTGCTATCTTACCCCAATTTTTTTTTTTAATGTGTTTGGTTCAAGGTCTCACTACACAGGTCAGACTCATAGTGATCCTCCTATTTTCAGCTTCCCCAGTGCGGGGATTACAGGCACACACCACCACACTTGTTCTCAGGGGGGCCAGTTCATCAGGTCCAGGGCAGGACCAGCATGGCATACCCTGGTCCCTGTACTTAGCCCGCTGAGCTATCTCACCAGCCCTCTTACCCACATTAAGTGTATCATGAGGCTCTCACAACCATTACGTATTCTCCCATTGCTGTGTAACTCCGTCCCACCGATCTCCAGAACTCGTGAAACGGTGACCTCCTCTGCCCCTCTGTCCTGGCAACCACCTGCCTACTTTCTGTCTCTGCAGGGACCTCATGGAAGTGGGATCAAACAATGTGTGTGCACGTGCATGCATGCGTGTGCATGCATGTCTGTCTGTCTGTCTGTATTTCATTTACCATGTCTTTAAGTCTCATCTGTGTTGTGGGAAATACCAGAATTTCTTCCTTTTTTAAAAAATTTCCGGGGCCCGGCAGGATGGCTCAGTGGTCTAAAGCGCCTGCTTGGGAAAGCTTGGGCAAGCTTGGGCGGCTTCAGGGACCGCGGTTCGATCCCTGGCACCACATGCTGTGCCAGTTCTGCCCTCAGGGCAGGCTGAGCCGGCCATAAAAATGAGTGAATAAACAAATAAAATTTAAAAAAAAAATAAAGGGGCCCAGCGGGATGGCTCAGTGCCTGCTTGGGAGAGCTTGGGTGGCTTCAGGGACCACGGTTCGATCCTGGGCACCACATGCTGCGCCAGCCCTGCCCTCGGGGCGGGCTGAGCCAGCCATAAAAATTGAGTGAATAAACAAACAAAGGTTTAAAAAAAATAAAAAATAAAAAATAAAAAAATAAAAAAATAAAAAAAAAAATAAAAATTTTTAAAAAATAAAAAATTTCCTTCTCTTTTAAGGACGAATAGCATGCATTACAACGATATACGTGTTTACGTATACATGTGATGCGTCCATCCACGGACACTCAGCTTGCTTGCATGCATTACTATGAGAAGAAGGATGTCATGAGCATGTGTAGGGCCATGAAGATAGCTCAGAGGCATAAGCTCTTGGCTGGCAAGTGCAAGGGCCTGAGTTCAGTTCCCAGTACCAAAAAAGGAGCATGCGCATACAAGTATATCCTCAAGACTCTGCTTTCCATTTTTTACATGCATATCCACAGATAAAATTGTCAGGTCATACAGTCATCCTACTTTCAATTTTTCGAGGAATTGTCGTACAGTTTTACGTAGTGACTATGCCATTTTACATCCCCACTAACAGTACATGAGAAGCTCAGTTTCTCCACGTTCTCGCTGGCAAGTTATTTTCTGGATTTTTTTAAATAGTACCCAGCCAAATAGGTGTGTGGTGGCAGCTCACTGTGATTTTGGCTTGCATTTCCCTAAGGATTAGTAATGTTGAAAATCTTTTTCATGTGTGTGTTGGCCACTTATTTGTATATCTTCTTTCTCCTTTTCTTTTTCTTTCTTTCTTTCTTTTTCGGTACCAGGGATCAAACTCAGGACCTTGAGCTTGCCAGGCTGCTGAGCCATCTCCCCAACCCTATTAGTAAATCTTCTTTGCAAAAAATATCTACTCACGTGCTTGGTCCATTTTACCATCAGGTTGTTTTGCCATTTCCATGTTTTGCCAGAGTTTGAGCTCCACTGTCAGCTACTCAAGCCTTGACAGCAAACTGCACAAAGCGTATAGCTGCTCCTCCCGCCGCTGCTGCTGGGTCTTCAGCTTCTCTTGTGCTGGCTGAACTGGCCGTGCACGCGCCACGAGCCCAGGGGCTTGTCCTTTTTGCCCTTGTAGTATTTCCTAAGGCTTTCTTTCTGGGTCTAGTTGATGACGGTGAAAACAGGAGCGGTGGATTTGTGGACAACTCAGATCTTGGACAGCTTGGACGCTGAGCTGCCTGTCATTTTGGCGACACCATGCAGCTGTGACAGTTCTAGCTTCAGGCTGTCCAGCTGTTCCAACAACTCCTCTCTCTTCTTCTTTTTTTTTTTTTATTATAATTTTTTTTTTTCTTGTTACAGAACTTTTGTTTGTTTGTTTATTTTTATGGCCAGCTCAGCCTGCCCTCAGGGCAGGACCGGCACAGCATGTGGTGCCAGGGATCGAACCGTGGTCCCTGCAGCCGCCCAAGCTTTCCTAAGGAGGCGCTTTAGACCACTGAGCCATCCTGCCGGGCCCTCCTCTTTCTTCTTGCTGAGAAGGTCCCAAGCCTTAATTTTAGTTATAGCTGCAAGAGAAATGCCTGCAGCCTGCTCGGCCTCGCCTTATACAGACTATGTAGCCCAGACTGGACTCAAATCATGGTAAGTATCCTGCCTCAGCCTCTCAAGTGCTGAGATTACAGGCATGTACCACCATGTTTCAGGTTTAGAAGTTTTCTGTATATTCTAGATATAAATCTCTTACCAGACACATGATTTGCAGTTTCTCTTATTCCCTGGGTTGCTTTTTTTTCTTTTTTTTTTTTTTCCTTCAGTACCAAGAGTCAAACTCAGAATCTTGCACTTGCCAGGCAGGCACTTATACTGCTGAGATATATCCCTGATACCCCTGGGTTGCTTTTTAATTGTATTGGTATTGCTCCGTTTCCTTTGGTTGGTTGGCTTTTATTTTGTTTTTAGGTCAGAGCACCACCATGTTACCCAGCTGGTCTCAGACTTATGGGCTCAAGTAATCCTCTCACTTCAAGGTCTCAAGCAGTAAGGAAACAAAGACATTAGTTGCTATCTATTAAAGTATCTTTTCAGTCTTTCATGAAGTACAATTTTTTTTTTTCTTGTTGCCTTTGGCATCATAGCCAAGAAATTATTGCTAAACTCAATGCCACACAGTTTTTTCCCTGTGTATTCTTCTAAGAGTTTTATCATTTAGGTCTTACATTTAGGTCAGGGATTTATCTTGGATTAGTGTTTGCATATGTGGGAGATAAGGGTCCAGCTTCATTTTTTACATATGGATACCCAGTTGTCACAGCATGATCTGTTGAGGGACAATTTGCCTTTCCCCCACTGAGGGGTCTCAGCACCCTCTACGTGACTGTGTTTATAAGAGCTTATCTCTGGCTCCCCATTCTATCCCATTGGTCTGTTTGGTTTTATGTACTACAGTGTGTTATTTCTGTAAGTCTGTAGTAAGCATTAAAATTAGGAAGTTGAGTCCTTTCGTTTTGTTCCTTTTTAGAATTGTTGATCTGGCCAGATAGCTCTGAGGACTAAAGTACCTGCTTAGGCAGACACAGGGACTGGGGTTCAATCCCCTGTATGCTATGCCAGCCCTGCCACTGGGGCACACTGAGAAGGCAACTGAGACTGGGTGTGATGGCGCGCACCTGTAATCCCAGCATTTGGGAGGCTGAAAATAGGAGAATCGCTAAGAGTCTGATCTGTGTGGTGAGACCCTGTAGACCCTGCACTAAATACATTTTTAGAAAAAGAATTGTTTGGGCTCTTTGGGGCCTTTTAGGAGGAATCTGCATCGCTGCAAGATCATTTAAAGGTGAGAAACACCGCAGGAGGCTGCGTCACATTGCACCCCTAAACCTTGCTCCCCAGCCTCCCTCCGGGCCTCTCTGGTCCTTTGCCCTTTCCGGGTTTTTCTCTGCCAACTCCTCCACAGTTCCGTCCTGCCCACCCTGTGCTCTTTCGCTTGCTGTCGCTGTTTAAGCAACACTGATCGCTGCCAGCACCTCACCTCACAGCCACAGCTACAGCCTCACCCCAAGCTCTGAGCTCACATGGGGGGGCTGCTGACCGCACACCTCCCATGCATCGGACCAAAACTCAGGCCCCCACCTGCCCCTGCAGCCCTCCTCTTCCGGGTCTGGGAGTCCCCATCCTCCTTGACTCTGCCTCAGACTCTGTCATTCCCTCCCCATGCGTACCAGTCATTGGGCTGAGCTGCTCAGCCCTCCTCTTCAGACCGGGATCCTTCGCTAGGCAGCTCCCCACCTCCCAAGTGACAGCTGACACCCATCCTCCACAGGGCCGTGAGGGGACTGGCCCAGGAACAGTCCCAAGGCTTCAGTGCTCCCATGGCCTGAGACATCCTTCTCTTTTGCTTGTAAGGCTGAGTTCAGGGCTGCTTCATGATGGTTTGCTCTTGGCCACAAGAAGCTCTTTTGTAAATGGGCATTGCGCTGTCCCCGTAGAGGCAAAGGCTCACTGTCCCTCCATAACCAGCCCTGGATTACAGCACAAGTGACCCTGCAGAAGAGCAATGAATGGGATTGCCATAGTAAATAGCGCACTGCCTCCCACCTGCTCTCATTCCCCCAGCAAGGGGCCCTCTCTTAGGAGCCTAGGACCACCCTTTCTGCACGGCTTCTCATCCTGCAGCCCTGCGCTGGCCAGTGTCTGCCTCCTCTGCACTGGCAGTGCTCTGTGAAGAGAATAAATGACTAAATCAGAAGCTCTTTGCAAAAGCTGCAAAGTGGGGAGTTCCCTCCACAGAGAATGTCCAAACACTCACGCTCTTCTTCTTGCGTTGGGGACAGGTGCTGGCTGGACCTTGTTTGGGGCTGGCGGCTGCCCTGATGGTCTATTTCCCGTCACCTCCACATCCCCCTTGGGGACACTGGTGTGCCTTCGTGCCACCCGGATAGCAACCTACATGCCTGCTCGCTCTGTGGGGCTGCAGAAGCAGCGCCCTGGCCCCTGAAGCATCTGTCCATGCTAAGGGCCAGGTAATAAGTGGCAGCCACATGCGAACTCAAGCTGCACCCCGATCCTCAGGTCCTTGCCACCCTGCCTGCTGAGGCTTCCCTGTCACCCAATCCCACCCTGTCTGGGAGTCTGAGCAGGAAGATGCTCTTGCCCAGAGAAATGTATGGGTCTGAAGGGCCTGGCCCTGCACACCCAGGATTTTGGAGGACAGAGAAATCAAGAGGCAGATGAACCTGCTCAGGGCAAAAGGGGGCTGATCCTGCGTGAGCTGTTTAGCAGGGACTGTTTATAAGGAAGGAAGAACCTGGGCACAGAGGGGGGCCCGGCTGGCCTAGCAAACCGACTCACACAGCGTGTCCCACGTCACAGCCAAAGACCCCCAGCACCCACCTCAGTCTGCCGAGCACATCCTGGGAGATGCATGTGCAAAGATCAAAGCCAAAGTGACCTACACACAGGACAGGCCCGCTCTCCTGACCCCTCAGCCCCCTCTTCCTTTCCCCGTACCACCCCTTTTCTTCTCCCACATGTCTCCCTGGCTCCTTGTCCCAGGCCAGCATGCTCAGCTTCCCAGGAGCCTCTGAGAATGTTCCAACTTCTGGCCAGGCTCAGTAGTGCCCTTATCCCCACCCCACCAGGCCTGGCCACCACATGGAGGTTAGGGACCAGGGCCTGGAGCCCCAGCTTCTAGACTGCCAGCTCCTTCAACCCACCCCACACACCTGGGCAGGTCCCTCCTCCTGTCTGAGCCGGTTTCTCCTCTCTGAAGGGGCAGGGTTAGAAAACACAACTTTGGGTGCTCCATCCCTGAGTGTAGGCCATGACTTGCAGCTGTCCCCAGCCCAGGAGCTTGGCAGTGCCCCAGGCCAACCCTCTGTGGCACAGATACCTTGGTGACTCTTAGCGGACCCACTCAGGCTTAGCCAGGCCTCCTCAAAATTCCCAGCGCCTCCCAGTGCAAAACAATGAATTTCATTCCAAATAAGGGAACCTACAGCCAAGTTCCCGCCACGGCCCAGTTCCGGCTGGTTTATGTTAGCTGGACAAGACTAAACAGACCTTCACATTTTCAGTATTAAGCACTAAAAGTGAAAAAGCGCCTGTTTGTCTCTGGAGCACTGGGGTGAGGGACAGGGCTCTGAGAGGCTGGGGGCGGGGGGGCGGGGGGGAGTTCACCAGGAGCAGGCGGGTGACCTCTGGAGTCGTGGAGATGGGATGGGAGGGTGCAATGGGGAGGCCGACAGGGGGCGATGGAGAGACCAGTGGAGGGGAGGGAGGCCGGGAAAGGAGAAGGGCCGCCGGCCACAGAGGACCCCAGAGATTTCCTCCGCATATCTGCTTTATCCAGGAAGCCAGGAGGGAGGGAAGAGGGGGAGAAGGGACTCGCGTCAGCCCTTCCTAGACACCAGGAGCCTTGTTCAAAGCCACCCCATCTGCCTCCATGCCTGAGATGAGAATTGAATTATTTGCAAAGCAGAGCAGGCAGGAGCAAGATGGCCTCTCCACCTCCCCAGCAGGCCACCCCTCCGCACACACCTGTCCGAGCCGAGCCCAGCCTGACAGCAGGCATCATCTATGGCTGGCAGAGCAGGTCCAGCGGTACCCAGAGCATGCGGCACTGGCCAGGCCTGCCCTAGCACCACGCCCAGGCAGCTCCATCTCCTCTGGCTTCCCCTGACACTGCGGGGAAAGCCCTTCTCTGCCTACACCAAGGTCCACGCCAGGCTTCCACACCCCTCCCAAAGCCGCCCGCCCTTCCAGCCTCTGCCCTCCCTAAGCCACAACATTGGTGCCAGCCGCCCTCTGGGGCTAGGCCAGTCTGCCCTCCAAGCCTGGCATGAGACCTGGCACTGACAAAGCACCGGAAGGCCACCTGTACCATAGGCAAGGGAGGCCTCCTTTGGCCCAAGCCTGGAACTCAGGAAGAGCCGTTTCAACAGAGAGAAGGCAGCCGGGCGTGGTGGCTCAAGCCTGTAATCCCAGCACTTGGGAGGCTGAGGCAGGAGGATTGGTGCGAGTTTGAGACCAGCCTGGGCTACAAAAGTGAGCGCAGGACCAGCCTCAACTGCATAGCGAGACCCTGTCTCAAAAAGACAAAAAAAAAAAAAAAAACAGAGAGAAGGCAGTGGCCCACAGCGGCTCTGAAATGACGCGTGAGCGAGGGCTGGGGTTCCCCAGAATCAGCCCAGTAATTTATTCCAAGATATTTGCTGAGGGCCACTGTGGTGCCAGGTGGCACCACAAGAGCAATGGAGAGGCAAGCAGACAGGCTCCACTCACCAGTCCGGTAGGTATTAGGCCCCAGAGCACAGGTCAGCAAGGGAAGAGACTGAGGCCATCCAACTCAGCCCGAGGCAGTGATGGCTAAGCTGAGACCCGGAGTTCAGCCGAATGATGCCAGTAGCTAAGACAAGGTGCGTGTGGCATGTGTGCGTATGTGCGTGTATCATTAGGAATGGAACCCAGGACCTCTACATGCTAAGCAAATGCTCTGCCCGTGAGCCCTCCCCAGTCCATGGCTGTGCTGTTATCACTAGCTAAACACCATCTCAAGTAAGAAACTGGGGCACAGAGACATTAAACCTGTAGCTCAGGGCTGGTGAACCCTTCAGAGTTTTCAGTGGCACAACTGGCGCATGCCTACCATGGGTTCCCCCACTGCTCTTGCTCAGAGTGGCACAGTGGCCTGCTTGCCCTTCCTCTTTCTCCTGGCATACTGGCATGATGACCACCCTAGACGGAGCTGGGGATTCCAGGGGCCTGCAGGGCTGCACCAAGGGCCAACGTCTGGGCTGAATTTCCCCGGCCTGGCTAGACCGCTAGGGCTCTCGGATCCTAGGTTCCCCAGCCAGGCACGGACAGCAGGGTGCGGGTCACTGTAGACACAGATCTGCCACCCCACGTCTCTGGACAGACGGCAGGAGGCGAGCGCTGAGCCCGTCTTGGGTGCAGAGTCTCCTGGTCCCAGGGAAAAGTCCTTCAAGAACAGGAGAGAAATTGCCCCAGAGCTGGACCCCACCACCCCATTACACACACAGAGGGCAGCTGAGGCAGAAAGGCCCCCCTGCAGCAGGCCAGGAGGCTGCAAATTGGGGCCCAGGGCATGCCCTGGAGCAGTGGGGGCACCTAAAAGGTATCCATAAAATAAGGCCAGGATGCAGGGATCCTAAGAAAGACACCGGAGGGAAGCAGTCAAAGGCTGCTGCAAGCCCAGGACAAACGGGACACGATGTGCCACCGGCGGCAACTGAGCGAGAAATGGGGCTTGGGCAGCAGACACAGGTGGCTTCCACCCCTGTGCCAGCCCAGCTGGGGACAAGGGCACAGCCCCACTGCATTCCAGCCACTCGGCAAAGCATGAGGGAGACCACTGTGTCTTTTTAAAATCTATCTATCTATCTATCTATCTATCTATCTATCTATCTATTTGGTACAGGGCCTCACTATGCAGCTCAGACTCATAGTGATCCTCCTGTCTCAGCCTCCTCAGTACTGAGATTACAGGCATGCACCACCATGTCCACATTTGGTGGCCAGCTCAGTGCCCCTGGGGGCAGGGCTGGCACAGCACGCTGTACAGAGAATCGAACCTCCATCCCTGTACTTGTCTAAGCAGGTACTTAGTCTGCTGAGCTATCTCACCAGCCCCAGGGACCCAGGCTGAACGCATCCTGCTCATCAAGTGTGCCCTCTCCCCAGGGGGCACTCAGAACAAGTTACAGTCCAATTGGCACTCATTGGACCAAGCTGGCAGTGCCTAGGGCAGCTAGAGGGCCGTCACCATGAATCTGCCACAAGGAGCCCAGCCTTCGATGGCCCTCATGTCACTTAGGAGACTCGAGGGAGTGGGGATGGTGTTTCGTGAGTCTGCCCTGCTGTGCAGCCTCAAGATGGCACCCAATGAACCAGAGCTTCCGGGCCACTCAGCCCCAGTCCTCCAGGCAGCCAAGGGCAGAACCGCAGGACCTCCGCCCGGGAATCTCTCTAGCAGCCTCCTTATCGCTCACAGCTGAAGGCTGGCTCCTCTAGACAGAAAGCTTTTCCCTTACCCCTGGGGCACAGCACCTCTGCCCTGTAACTGAACCCCACACCCAAGAAGGGAATCCTAACCCAGACCCAAAATCCTAAACCCCCAAATGGACACTTGGCCACCAGCTTCAAAATGCAGTCTAGTCATAACCCCTGGACCCCAAAATGGAACACTGCCCTCCAGCTATAAAATCCAGACCTCCAAATTGGGAGCCTCACCAGCAACCCAGAGCCTTGACTGGAGAAACGGCACCTTCACCCCAAAGTCCAGAGAACCTTGTGCCTCAGGAACTGAACCTTGGCACCAGACTGCCCCACCCGCCTCAGAATATGTCTGTAATTCGGTCAAATTACCCAGTGGGGGGTTTCTTTTTTCTTTCTCTCTTTCTTTCTTTCTTTCTTTTTAATTCTAGGGAAGGGTCTACAGGGTGTTCAGAGTCTCACTACTAGATGAGACTTGCAGACTTTGCAGACTTGTAGCCTCCCAAGAGCTAGGAATCCAGGGGTACACCGCCACGCCCAGTCTCAACTGGGGGCCCACGCAGCAGATCCAGGGATTAAATCCCCAGCCCCAATGCCTGCTTGCAGGCGCTTTCATCCACTGAGCTATTTGGCCAGCTCTTGCCTGCTTGCCTGCCTGCCTGCCTGCTTGTGACAAGTCTCACTATGTAGCTCAGGCTGCCCTTGAACTTGCTTCTGGGCCTTCCAAGTGCCCAGAGCCAGTGGTCTCCTAACAAGCAGCATAACCACTTGTATTTTGCTTCTTTAACCTCAACCTGAGACTCAGGGCAAGGAGACTCAAGCCCTCTAAACCACCTCTCTTTACGCTTCACAGTGAGAGACAATACACACTCAGCCAAGTAGAACCTCCATGTCCAGGCAGGCCGCCTCTGATGCAGAAGCAAAGATGGGGGCGGCCACCTGGTCACCTGTGACCCAGCTGACCCCCACCTCCAGTTCCTGATCTGTGCACCAGAGGCTGCAGTCTGAGTGGGCACCTCAGTCCACGGGCTCACCAACCTCACCTCTGCACCCCAGGAGAGCAGCTTTCCTGCACAGGACTGAGCAGCAGGTCAGGGCCAGCTGGGACGGGCCCCCCCCCCCTGGAAGGTCTGGGCATTGCACTGGCCCCAGGTCTGCCCTCCCACTGGAAGTCCGGGGGGTGGTACAGGGTGCTCAGCAGTAGGCAGAATCCCGGGCTGTATCCCAAGGGTGAGCATAAGCAGGGGTGGACTCCTCACTAGGATGCACTATGGCCAGGAGCTGGAACAGACTCAGAACTCGCACAGCTCTGTCAAAGTCTGGACTTCAGCACATCCTCTGTGAAGTGAGGCATGACTGCTTCTCGTGGAGGGGAGAGGTGCTGAAGGAAGCAGGCAGCTCAGGTTCTGCGCGGGCACAAGGGCTGGCCTAGGGCACAGCCTCAGGCTACAGCCAGAGAGCAGCACTCTCTCCCTCCTCTCTGCCGTTGTGCACCTGCAGCCTGGAGTCTCAGCCCCTCTGTTGCATCCTGTGTGACTAAAGGGCATCCAGCCAGGCCCTCCCACTCCCTCCCTGATGGCTTAATAATTCAAGAAGCCCTGAGCGGCAGGGTCAGGGAAAGCCAGAGACACCTGGCCTATCCTCACTGATTTATGGCCATGAATCATGCATGTGCATCTATGTCTGGGAACGGGTACCCACAGAGAGGCCCAGCCAGACCAGGACTGAGGCCTCGGGCTGCAGGGCCAGCAGGAACCAGGTAGCATCACTCGGCAGGTGCTGGGGCCCTGCCTCTAGCCTCCAGGGAGCCGTGTGCAACAGGCGAAAGAGACCTTAATTACAGATGATTTCCCAGGGGTGAGTAAGGATGGAACCGGCAACTCAGGGCCAGCCAGAACCTGGCCTCTCCTCTTAGCTCTACAACCTCACACCTCAACAGAGCAGTCCCCAGGGTGCTCACACAGTAGCCTATGCCCTCCCACCTGCCCTCAGGGCCTCCCTGACCTCTGACTCCAGCATCAGTCGGGCTGCGAGCCCTGATGCTCCCTGTCCTGCACCCCCACTGCAATGCTTCGGGGATCTCTGCAGGTGGCTCAAGTCAGTCTCCAGCTGCCCCTCGGTATCCACGGAGAACCGGTCTCAGGACCCTGGAGGACGCCTTGCACAAGGTGGCATGACGCACACATCTAAGGGATTCACGCCCTTAAGTGGTTTCACAAGTGGTTTTTGTAATATCTAATAATACTGAGTAAATGCTACGTAAATAGTTGTTCCACTGAATTGTTTGGGGAAGGATGACAAGGAGAAAATTTTATGCCTGTTTAGCATAAAGGCAACATTTTCCAAATAGCTTGGATCTGCATTTGGTGGGCCATGTGGCCTGGAACCCTCCACTAGAGACCATGCGGTGCGCCTGCCTCCTGTTCACCGTCACCGCCCACAGAAGAAGCCACACCTTCCTCCTCACCCAGAAGCCTCAAGGGCCTCCGGCCTGGCCCCTCCCTGGTCTTGCCTTGCCCTAATATTTTTCTGGGACACCTGATATCTTAGCATTCCTCTGCATAGAGCCCTCCAAGGTCCCCAAAGACTCCAAGCAGGCAGGCATCCGTAGCACAGCTGTGGGAACCATCTGTCACCTCGGGCGTCAACTCCTCTCTGCTCCTAAAGCACCTTTTCTAGCAAACTCAAAGCTTCGAGTCCTTGTCACCCTGGTCATGTCCAGCAGAATGACCTGGGTTATGGAGGACGGTCCTTGAAGGAGGAGCAATTGCCTCCATTTTGGCTGAGCCTGGCTGGCCCTATCTCCACATATTGATGCGTACAGAACCGGCTGTGAGGGGCTGGGGAGATAGCTCCGAGGCACAAGTGCCTGCTGGGCAAGTGCAAGGTCGTGAGTTCGAACCCTGGTCCCACAAAAAAAAAAAAAAAAAAAGAACCGGCTGTGAGACTTTTCCTCATCCCTTTATTGGCTTTAAACAAGGCATATCAGTCCAGCCAAGGTGCTGGTGATCATCTTTGAAGACAGCACACGTGTTTCCTCAGAACCCCGGGTGCTTCTCCCTAGCGTGAGCTGGCTAGAGACAGGACAAAGAGCCAATGCTCCACACTGTTGGCTGGGATCCAGCCTCAAGGTAGAGGCTATGACTTCCTGGAGTTTGAAAGATTACACATCAGAGCTGAAGCACCGACCCCAAAACATCAGACACTATCTCACTGGCGTCACGCACATTGCTCTCTGCATACCGCGGAGGTGAGTGCGGGCCTCCTACCTGGCTCTGCTCGCTTTACTCCCCTGCTTCCCGCCATTCTCAGTCACTCATCCTCAAGTCCCTCCTCCTTCAGGAATGAGTAAAGCCCAGGTTCGGCCTTGGGTCGAGGCCTTTGTTCTGGACAGCTGTCACTACGTTTGGACTGAGGACCCCTGGACTCTCCATAGCTACAAATATGCCTTAGTGTCTTTATTCTCCCTGTGGGTTGCACTGGGCATGGTAGACTGGAATTAACTTGACGGGATTCCAACAATTTATCCATTCGATTACAAATACAAACTACCCACAGCAAGACCAGAACCAGGAAGGGCACCCTGTACGTGCGCGGGTCACATCCACTCCTCGGACTCAGAGGACCTGCACTGACAGCGGTAAGACAAAACAACTCCGGCGATAAATTTGTGTCCTGGTATCTGAAGTAGGTGGCCACCAGCTCCTCTGCAGGATTATGGTCTAGCTCCAAAATGTCCTCCCCAAGTCCCATATTTGGAGGTAGAGCCTGGTTGAAGATGGGTCACTGGGGTGTGACCTACGAGGGTGTGTTCTTGTCCCCACCCACCTCTTCTTCCCTTCTCTTTCTGCTTCTTGGCTCCCCTTTACCCCGCCTCCACTGTCATCACAGCACACACCCCTACCCCCGTCCCCACCCTATCCTCTGGAGCCGCTACATGGCCCTCGTCACAACAGGTGACCAAGCAGACACCCTTCTGTCCTCTATCCCTGCATCCCAAGAGGAGTTCCTTTTCCTGTCCCCTTCCTGTACACCACGGCCAGTGACTTGCTTCCAGGTACAGAAGTGGGTGGGGAGTGACGTGGCTGACAGGCAAGGAAGGAGGCTTTGTGGCTTTCCACCCAGAGGTTCTGGGCCAGGAGGGCCGGGTAGAGCTCTGCCCCTCCACACCAGCAGCAGCTTGAGCCCATCCTGAGCCCTGTTCTCCAGCCCAGCATGTCCGAGCTAGTGTCTGTCCCAAGAGTCCTTGCCGGTGTGCCCCAGACCCAGCTCACAGCTCTCAGCTGAATGTCACTGGAGTGGCAAGTGGCACTTAATATGCAAGGGCTGGGTTCTACAGACAGACATTTCTGGGGCCAACACGCTTTGTGCTTTCACTCAGGAACCGAGAAGTCAAATCCCGTTTTCAGGTCACTTCCCTAGAGAAACCTTCCCTGGCCTCCGAGACCCGGTGGCGTTCCCCCACGACAGCCTTCATGCTCCTTTACAGCCTTTACTCAAACATGCCTGCTTGAGGTCATGGAGAAATAGCTGGGCAGAGCAAGGAGGTGACACATGGAGCTCCACTCCTGGGTGTGGCTGCACGCAGTGGCTTTCTGATGAAGAAAGCAACGCAGAGAGGGGTGGCAGAAGCTACCTCGGGGGACGCGCAAGATCAGTGAGCTGTGGGCACGGAGCGGTGAAAACGGCCCTTTATGTGCCATAGCCTTTCGCTCCCAAGCCTGCAGCCATGATCCAGTTACAGAAGAACACTAGCACTACATACCACAAGCGGACACTGCAGATACCAGGCAAAACTGTCACGATCATGAAAAACAAGGAAAGCATGAGGAACTGTCACAACCAAAGAGTGACTAAGAAAACAGCGATGAAAGGTATAAAGTGGCTACTAAAAGTTTCATGTGGCATTCTGCACCAGAGCCCCAGAGCCCAGAAAGGACACATGGGAAGCAGACAAAGTGTAAACAAAGTGCAGGCATTAACTACCAGCACTGCCAGTATTGGTCGGTCCGTGTCAGTGATGTCCCCTCCTGCTGAGCCTGTGACCAGGGGCTGTGATCCCAACCACTTGGAAGCCAGAGGAAGGAGGATCGTTACATTCAAGGCTGGCCTGGGAACTTAGGAAGACCCTGTCTCAAAATAAAATTTTATAACGGGCTGGAGACAGAGCATGGGGCTGGAGCATTTGGCTCCGCCAACATGCACAATTCCCTGGGGACCATCCCTGGCACTGGGAGATGAGAAACAACACGGAAAACATAAATAGAGACCTGCAGTGTGGAGTACACAGAAACTCTCTGCACTGTTTTTCAACAGTTCTGTTAACCTGAAAATTCTAAAAGCAGGACTGGAGAGATAGCTCAGCGGCCCAAGCGCCTGCCTAGCAAGCATAAAGACCGGAGTTTGATCCCTGGTACTACATGCCACACTGTGCCAGGCACCAAAACCAGGCCTGACGGCGTATGCCTGTAATCCCAGCACTGGGGAGGCTGAGACAGGAGGATCACTACCAGTCTGAGCTGCACAGCAAGACCCTGTCTTGCTATTTAAAAAAATATTTTTAAGTTTCTAAAAGAAAAAAGATTACTTAAAAAAATAAAGAGTGGCCACTTCCAAATGAGAGAGCTCTGGGTTCAAGTCCCACTCAGCTCATCTGCATACCAGCCATGTGACCATGGGCACAGGGTGTAATCCTCGACACCTCATTTATCCTTCTGTAATAGTTAATAATGATCCCTGCTTCAAAGAGTTGCAGGATCATTAAGTGAGGCCCAAGCATACGGGGATTGGTAACAATCACACCCCAACTCATTCGGGCTCACCTGTTCACCTGTCATCCTGTCCCCTCCCTGGAGATGGGGTGGTGGCCACCCCATCTATGCAGCACCCTCTCCTCTACCTATGCAGCAGGCCACTGGGCCACGGCAGAGGCCTAGCGTGTGTCTGTCTTAGCAGTGGAAGGGGCTGCTCAGCCCTGACCCTCCTACAATCAGAGCAGCCAGCCCTCCTCACACACCTCAGAGATCCTTCGTGCCCAACCCAGGCCAGAGTCTTGTCCCAGAGCTGTAGCTGGAGCGGGAGAACCAAGCCACCCACCTGCTCCAGGGTCTCTCATTACCTGCCTTCTCCCTCAGACCACTTCTTCCCAGCCCCGCCCCCTCCACGCCCACAAGCATCAGCACCTGTTCATTTCCCAGAGCAGCAGGATCCGGGGAATGATCCCTGATAAACATCTTTTAATAAACTCGGGCTGGATCTGTCCTCCAGAAGCTACATTCTCCCCCTCTCTGCCCCTCTCCACCCTCACTTCCTGGGCTGCCCCATTAGTGCCTCTAGGGTGGCCAGGCAGGCCAACGGGACCGCAGGGCCTCTGGACTCTGGCTTGTGGAGCAGTGGTCAACGGGCTGCCCAGCTGACCCTCCTCACAGACCTGCCCATCTCAGTGCCCGGCTGGTGTTGGCTGCACCACCCAGCTTAACAGCTGGCCAGTTCACATCACTCCCTGAGAGGCAGGTTTCCCAAGCGTTACCAAGGAGACCACTTGCATCCTACCCAAGGTTGCCAAAGCAACAGCTCATCAAGAAGCTACCCCTCAGCCTCTAGCCCCTGGGTATGCAGGTCCAGGAACAAGGCAGTCACAGACTGACAGGAAAGGGGACCAGCCAGCTGGCACATGGGATGGAGGCAGCCCTGGCATTTTTGAGCCGTGCCCAGCTCCTCCCCTCCCTCCTCCCACACCTTTCCTCATTCTGCTTCTGCTTTTGCTATCCTGCCTCTGTCTAAGCCTGGTCTCTGGAACCAGTAGTACCTCGGTCTCAACAAGCACACCTGGATGTGGGCCTGTGCCGTCCACTGTGGTCTAAATTATCCCACTAGCATTCATATTGTGAAACTCCCAATGTGACTGTATTTGGTGAAAGAGTTTTCAAGAGGTAATGAAGGTTACCAGAAGTCACAAGGCTGGGGCCCTGACCTGACAGGATCGGTGACCTCGTAAGAAGACACACTTGGACACACTCACACACCAGGAGGCCACACCTGAGACCGCAGCGTGGCCTAGGAGGCTCTCCCCAGACGCAGCATGCGGGCACCCTCGCCTACACGCCTCGCCTCAGAATGGCAAGAAACACGTTTATGTTACCTAAGCCTCAGTCTGCGGTGCTCAGTCCTGCCACCTAGGGCACTACAGCCCCCTCCCAGAGAAAGCAAGCCCCGGGGCAGGGAAATTCTCCCTCACAGGCCGGGACAGAAGCCCCCCTCCACCTTTCCCAGGTTCTAGACAGCACCCCTAACCTTCAGTTTCTCACCTAGAAATAGGGTAGTAATAGCCTCTTCCTGTTTATCAGGAGGTTAAATGAATGCTAAGCATCAAATTTTGGGCTTTTTTTTTTTTTTTTTTTTTGTCTTTTTGAGACAGGGTATCCCTATGCAGTTCAAGCTGGCCTTGAGCTCACTTTTGTAGCCCAGGCTAGTCTTGAACTCACACTGATCCTCCTGCTTCGGCCTCCCAAATGCTGAGATTACAGGCATGTGCCACCACGCCCAGAAATATTTGGGCATCTTAAACATCTTTTCCTTTTCTTCATTCCTTCTCCAGCCTGTAACCTTCTGCAGCTGGTGTTTAAATCAAATCACTGAACTCCAATTGTCAGAAGTTACCCATGGCTCCCCAGGATAAAGTCCACGTGATAAAATCTGCCTCATGTAGCACCTAGCCAACCAGTGAGACTGCCCTCACTCATTTCCAGGCCAAGCACACCTGGCCTTTCTCTGCCTCCGTGCTGAGCCACTCAGCTGAAGGTCCCCCTGTGACCATGCTAAACGTCCACTCAATTCCAGGCTCCACCCTGCAAGGATGATCATCCCGTCCACTCCAAGAGTGCCCAGTGGGACTGTTCCAAAGAGCCCAGCCTCTACAGGTTGCGGCCTTCTGGAGTAGCAGGAGGACTTGGGGGCAGGGCCTGGGTTCCCGTCCCAGGGTCCATGGTGCTGAGCACAAAGCTGTGAGCCTTTATTTTAGACCCAAAGCTGATGCAGACAGTGGAATAACCTCACTCTGAGAAACACTGGCCCAAAGGAAAAGAAACCTCTCCCCAGCTGTCTAGCCACACGCACTTTCCCAGGAGCCCCGTCCTGTACTCCAAGCTACTCAAAAGGCTGTGGCAGAAGGGTGGCAAGTTTAAATAGTCCAGCGGGACTCTGTCTCCAAATAAAACGTAAGAAAATAAATAGGCATGAGACTATAAATAAATAGGCACGGGGTGGGGATGGCAGATGGCAAGTTGGTGGCCTGATGGCTTCAGCCAAGGTCTGAGGCAGGCACAGGGAGAGCCCAACCTTCCTGGTCCTGTGCGTGTAGCCAAGGGCAGAAACAGCAAGAGCCCCATTGTGCTCGCCTCCCCCTCCCAGGTGAAGACTGCTGCCTGCTCTTGCCACCTAAATGGAAGACAGATCTCACAGAGCCTGAGTTCGCTGGGGGCGTGGAGGCCTAGTGTTCCTGCAATGAGCTCTAAAGACAGAGGGTCCTGGGTCTGAATCTCAGCCCCATCAGTTCCCAGCTGTGTGATGTGGGATTAGGGACTTAATGTCTCTCGATCTCCTCTTCTCTATCAATTTCTCTGGATGGTGACAGCATCACCTCCCTGAGCGGCGGCAGAAGGGTGTCCTCGGAAAAATCTCTACGGAAATGCCCGGCACACAGGAGCTATCCAACACGTGGCAGCTACTGTCAATGTTATGGTACAGCTGAGCTGAAAGGAGGGGTCCACATGGGGTGGACTCCAGACTGCCTCTCTGTGGTATGGGGGGGTCAAAGAGGCCACCAGGCACCCCTTGGCCCATGTGCTGTATGTGGGGGTGGGGTAGCAAGTCACATGAGCTTACCTAATCAACAAGCGTCATGACAACCAAGGAAAAAGCCAGACTCAGCCTGGCTGAATAGCTGAATATTTGAGTTGGTCGAGGAGTGGGGCCCTGAATATCTGATTATAACATCTCAGCCTCGGTGGCTGCAGGCAGGGAGGGATCGTGGTGGCGGACCAGAGGCGATTAAGTCAGCAGCTGTCGCAATATCCGGGACTCGGACCTGGATCACGGAAACAGCGTAGGCAGAAAACCGCCTGGGACCTTGTCCCAGGAGGGCCATCCTCCACCCCCAGCCCTAGAGGCAATGAAGTGTGGGTCTGCACAAAAGCGCCTGCTGCCAGCTCTGCTGCCACTGGGCCCTGGCCCACCTCAAGGACCAAGGCCCCTCAGCTGTCACCAAACATGATCACAAACACCAGTCTCTGGTTAGTGGCACATCCAGCCAGAGCTGAGGGATGATCTCCCTGCAGCTGTCAGAACCAGGGGTTTTGTAAAATGCCCAATTCAAGGAACACTACCTTTAAAAAGATGGGCAGCCCACACCTAAGAACATATGCAGAACAACTGGAAACAGGTTTCCAAGCAAAACTGTCCACCGAACACTCAAGCAACATCATTTGTCATTATCAAAAGTTGACAACAACCCAAGTGTCCACCACCCAATGAATACATGAACAACATGCAGCACCGTCACTCAGCAAAATATTACTGGGCCACAAAAAACAGGAGTCATGCTATCACAAGGATGAACCTTGAAAATACTATGCTAAATCCAAGAGGCTAGC
>PVJA010014981.1:0-15935 GCA_004027025.1 Myocastor coypus
GTCTGCCTTCAGCCTTCCCAAGGCTAACTGGGGAACTTTCCTGACATACAGCGTAAAGCAAGTGGAAATGACAAATCTGGTAAATTATTACATGTCAGAGGCATTATCAACAATGCTTAATGTCTAGCTATGCTTCTAGCTAATGATCAAGATAGTACTAGGAAATTAGCAAGAGCTAGACACTGGGGTCAGGCTACCACGCTGTGCTGAAATTGATGTAGTGTGGAAATCAAAACACTATTGGTAAGAATTAAAAAGTGTTGCTCTGGCAGACAGAAAAGGTCCTGGTGAAGTACATCAAGTCACAGAGATCAGCACATAAACCACTCTCATGGAAACAACTGAGAAGCGATGGCTTGTTCCCTCAAATGAAATGTTAGAATTAAGGATTGATTATAAAGAAGTCTGAGAGAAATCAAATAAATCTGAACACCATGAAGACATAGCCTTCTTCATTATGCTATAGCAGAAAGCTTCTGCATATAGACTTTGAGCATAGAGTTGTCAGAGACTGGACTATGAGCCCTGCCAGGTTACTGTCTGTTTCAGGATTCTAGATATCTCAGCCCATTGTTGGGTGACTTTCTAGATCCTTCTCACCATTAGCACAGTACCTTCATTGCCCCATGATGTCAACCTGGCCACGTGACTCACTTTGGTGGGCAGCATGCTAGCAGATAGGGCATAAGCAGAGGTCTTATTTGTGCTAGCACAGTTGAGTTATTCCCTTGCGCTGTGCTCCTATGAGGAAGTCAGACCCCAGGTAGCTTGGGAGCAATGGGGGAAGTGTGTGAAAAAGGCCAGTGTCCAACAGGCAGCCGGTAGCCATGGGCAGCACATGCTGAGGGCCATCTGTGTGAGCCTCATCTGCACTCACGGGTCTACCCTACCATTTGAAGTGAAGGACGTTTGCACATAGTTTAGTATGCTTCGTCTTTTTCAATGGCTTTGCTTTGCAGGAATGTCTCAGATCCAATTTTACAAAAGTCTGAAATTTTAATGAATTCTGTCTGTATTCACAATATTTTATAACAGTAAAAGGACACAAGAACATAAAATTTACCATCTTAATCTTTTGAAAGAGTCCCGCAGCACAAAGCTAATCAGCCTTGTGAACCCATTCCCACCATGCATCCTCAGAACCTTTGACTCACATCGATAAGACAAAAACATCGCCTTTTCTCCTCCCCTCCCTCCTTGCAGCCATTGTTTTACTGTGTGTCTCTATGAACCAGACTGTTCTAAGGGTCTGACATAGATGGAGTCACCCAGCATTTGGGTTTCTGTCACCATCTTATTGCAGTCCACCCCTGCAGTCGCCTTTGGAACAGCCACACGGTTTTCCATTATTATTTCCTAGATTGCATTTTTGTTTACCAATTCATGTGGATAGACCCAGGTCCTTTCCACCTTTGGAAAAATGCTGCTGTGAAGGCGAATGTATAAACACCTACTCGAGCCCCTGATCTTTAATTCTTTTGGAGGTACACTTAAATGGAACTTCTGGTATGGCAATTCCGTCTTCATTTTTTGAGGATCACCCATACTTTGGTTTGTGTGTTTTGAATGTATTACGGGCTTTCAAGAATATTTTTTAAAACTATTGACTTTGGGAAGGAAAAATGCTCATTCAGAACCCAGGTCAGGCCCTCAGAGTGTAAATGAGGTAGCCTCGTCAGCAGAGAGCTAGGAACTCACAGATGTGCACACATCAGGGATCCAGGGTATTGACAGACAGCTTTGTTTATTATGGTTTTGCTACAATGCTTTACAAGTTCAGTTAAAGAGACAATTTCTCTTCAGCAGCCTCTTCTGCACCCTCAAGGAGGAAAAGCCTGCTTTGAGCACCTTGGCCCAACCTTGTGGCTGCTCCTTCATCCTGCTCAGAGGTGCGTCCACTGTACCTTTGGGAGTCAGGGACAGAACTTCCACGTCACCTCCTTTGTGTCTCCAGTGATTGGCATAAGAATTGTTCCACTGACGCCCATTGGAGGAGTCCCATCATGTGTCAGCTCAAAGTCCCTGCATCCCTTCTGACCTTCTGTTTTAGCCCCAAAAGGTGCTAAAACAGCTGTCCCAACGCCGCCTCCAAGCACTGGCATAGTCCTCCTGAGAGCCCTGGCCCCTGGCCCTCCTCGCAGCTCAGACATCATTGCCTTTCAGCAGGGACCATATCACTTTACAGAGGTCTTACCAATTTTGCATCCTTCTTCTTCAACTGGTCCCGCAAGCACGCAGTCATGGAGCACGTTGCATCCTGCCCCACGGCTTACCCCAGAGAGCTCCCTGGCTGGCTCTTGCACTTACCTCCCAGGATTCTGAGTCTAGTGCCTCAGCAGAGGTTTTCACATGGAGAGTCCAGTAATCCTTCCCTCCTCCTCCTCCTCCTCCTCTGTCCCACCTAGTTATATTTGTAATCCACGATGCCTCCCTCCAAAGACTCATTAAGTTCAACTCTTGATTGCTGAAGGGTTTGGGGAAGTGACTGGATAATGAGGGCTCTAACTTCATCACTAGATCAATCCACTATGCAGTAATGATGTCATCTTTTTGATGCATTGCTGGTCGGTGATGGAAACGGGAGTTGCAGTTCAGTTGGAAGAAGTAGATCATTGGGAAGGTGACCTTGCAGACTGTATGTGATTCTGCGTTCTTTTCTCTCCAAATGCCTTGCTGCTCTCCTAGTTTCTCAATTATCATGAATCGAGCTGCTTTAGTGTTAGGTATTTTGTCTCAGCAACAGAAAGCAGATACATACTGTTTCTCTCCACCTTGAGATACTTAGTTCTGGGAATGATCTTGCTGTTTACCTCAATAAGCCCAGGGGTCACTGATAACTCTCTCCATGTCTGATAGCTTACTGGGAACCTTAGACTGTTCCACCAGGGTCCTTGTGGACCCCTGCTCCTGCCTGTTAGTGTTGCCCCTGGTTAGTTGAGCCATGCACTATCCATTTTGCTGCCTGAATATGCCCTGCACCTTGCTTCAGAGCATGGATTAGGCCAACTCACTGCGCAGATATACCTCCCTGCCTTGTATACCTACCTTGAATATACAGATGTACAGATATCCAAGATATCCTTGGATATACAGATATCCAAGCTGTCAGTGTCCTGGCCCCATAACACTTCTTTTTTACTTTGTCAGCCTTCATCCATGCCATGGGGGAAAAAATAATGCCTTGTTTTTATCCTTGCTTATCAGGAGAGAGAGAGGGAGAGAGAGAGACAGACAGACAGAGACAGAGACAGAGCAAGAGACAGAGAGACAGAGCATCTCACACCTGAGGCCCTTCTCCAGCTTGAATGTGTGGTATTTTCTAGTATACAAAGAGACCCCAGAATGGCCTCTATCTCTATCTCTGTGCCATTTACCTGCAGAGCCCTGTGAAGGACACCCCTTTGCCTCTTAACTCTTCCTGTGAAGTTTTTTCCTATCCTGCTTTTAGCACAAAATCTAACTTCAAGAGTAATGAGATGACACATCGCCCACTTTTCGGACTCTCCTTTTCATTGCTGCAAGTATTCCTCCCTACACTTCGGGTGCCAGCAGGAGTCAGGTCAGGGATCTGTGCTGCGTCCTCCTGTGCTCTTGACTGCCAGACCAGCTGCTAACTACTGCTCCGCAGATGTGCAGCCCCATGGGGAGTTCCAGCAGGATCACGTGAAGCGGCAGGTGCCGTGGGGTTTAGCGAGCAGACAGATGGGCTCCTCTCTGGAAACCTCCACAGTGTTCTCATGCTCAACATTCAGGGAGTGGTGACAGCCTGGGCTTGGCAAAAGTGGCTTCTCTCTGGGCTTCGCTGTATGGAGAAGCACCAGCTCTGGCCTGCAAGAGATGCAGCACATTCAGATGTGCTGAATACTTATGGCTTATAAAAGCTGGCCAGGGACTTCCTATCTCCAGACTTATTATCTGTGATAGCAGCTGGGGTCTGCAAGCTAACAAACCCCTTCAATAAGGTAAGATTAATTTTTAAGAGGTAAGGACCACTCAGGGTAAAAAGGGACAAATACTAGGGACTGTAGTTGACTCATTACAGAGCACAAGTCCTTACGAGTGCTAGGACCATTCCCAGGGACCCAGATCTGTGCCCTGCACCTCAGGCCCAGAGCCAAAGGCACAATCGATTTGAACTTTACTCAGTGGGAATTGGCTGATGACAAGGAGGGCCATGTCTGAGACATGGCCTGACTGTGCATTCTAAGAATAAACCCAGGTCCAGCCACTTATTTCCTCGCACACTGAAAAGCAATTAAATGGCCACAACTGGAAAGAGCAGAAGAGGGAACCGCCAAGGAAGGCAGGTGCGCAAGGGAGCTGATCCAGTGTCCTTGAGTCTTAAGTGGATTGAAAGTGTGGCCAGTGACGGTCCATACAAAATCAACTATTTTGATACTTCAGGAGAGACAATGATAGACTGCTCCTCAGGGCAGGCTCCTGTGGTAGGATGGGCAAGAGCCTGGGGATAGAGCAAAAGGGGGCCACGACAATGGAGAAAGTTCTGGATTATTCCATAAAACAGGCATTCCCCATCTATGCAGAGCTGCACTGAAGCCTTGCCTAGGCCACTGATGAAAAAGGGGGCAAGGCACCAACCAGGAAGCAAACTAAACCCAACAAGCTGACTGGGCTTGCCCTCTAAAGAAAAGGACCCAAGGAGGCTCAAGGGAGAACCGGGAAGTGTTAGTGGAGGGCAAAAGCAAAATCAAAGAGTGAAGAAGAAGAGCCAAACTCAGAGTGTTTTGGAGCAACACAGCATAGTATTACACAGAAGAGCCAAAAGAGAGACCAAGGCCAAAGAGACACAGAGATCCGGAGGGAAAGAGGATTTCTCAAAAGTACAGAAATCATGGGATTTTTAAGGATGTGAAATTATGCCATATGGTAAAGTGATGGTACATTCATGACATCATGCCTTGATTGAACCCCAAAGATCTGTGGATCAGAGGGGAGCTTTCATGATGACAACGCAGCAGTGTCAGCTCATTAATCATAATACAGGTTCCTCACCAATGGGAGATGAGAATAGAGCAGAGACTAGGGAATGCTGTGTTCTCTGCTCGATTTTCCTGTAAACTGAAAGCTGCTTAAGGAAGTAAATCCATTAAGTATTTAATTTTTTTTTTTAAAGGAAGCAGAACTGAGCATTGCTGTAGATGCTCACAGATGTGCCACTCTTGGACCACTCCTTCCAGCTGGGGGCTTTGGTTCCTACAGAGTGCGTCACATTGATACTGTAACACTAATGTCGTTATCATAGTGGTCATCAAGGGCAGCTGGGGCTAGTTGACTGGTAGGTAAGTGAAAGTTCTTGTGTAGAATGAGCCTAGTGGGGTCTCTTCAGGGTCTGATCAAGGGCTCTGTCCAGGGGATCCAGAGGGGAACAGTGAGTGCAGCAGGACTTCTTGGAAAGACATGCTAACTCTTTTGCTGACTCTTACAGAAATACGGTTCTGAGATTTCCAGCTTGCCAAATTCCTAGCAAAGAGTGGGCTCAGTGTTACCACAAGTCTTCGCTGTACTTCCTGAAATGTTTTTAGGGAAGGGTGCAAACATCCCCTTCCCCATATTACCTCCACACAGTGAGGACTTGGGGAGGAGAGGGAGCAAAACCGACTGCTCCCCTGTCCCCTGCATGGGAAATGCCAGAACTTCCACTGAGGACTGCTAGGCCTGGTGCCTAGTCACCATGGTCCCAAAGTTCCATCCTGAGATTTCTTTTTCTTCGTGTGAATATGTGTAGATGACTTAAAAATAAACTGTAAAATGTTTGCATGGAAAGAAAAAAGAGTGACAGGCACCCAGATGATCTCCAGTGTTCCGCTCTTACACCTGATGAAGCTGTGTGGAACCATATAGGAATCTTCTCAGTCAAGTGACTTTGAGTCACCCAATAATTCCAAGACAAATCATGCTCTTATCTCACTGGGAAAACCACACCCTATTTGAATACGAGTACCTAATTTGTCTTTCCTTTTCCAGGTTCTGGAATACTTGCATCAACACTTAGCATTTGTACTACCTTGTTGACGAAGACATCATTTTATCTGATATTAGCATCTTGTTCCTCATCTAGACAATATGCCGACAAAATACTCCATCGTATTTTCATTTGCTGGAAAAATCTAGATCCACTCCCTGAACTGAGATGGGACTCCTCCTACCAAATACCTTGTTAGAACTAGACCATGCCAGTGCCCTTTCCGTTTAGAATCATGAAGATTAAAAAGAAACTCGGAAAAAATTCTGAAATTCCACAAAATCCATCATATGGTCAACTCACAGACACACACAACTTGTCATAGCCCTCACTTGATGAAAATAAAGATACATAAAATCTTATTTTATGTCACTGACATAAGTGAATATTCAGGGACTATCTCAAAGCAGTCTTATTTTTATGAAACCAGCTATGTGTAAATCCCTCATTTGATTTATCTGCTCATGAGCTTTGATTACAACAGTGAATATGTCTCTAGCTCACTCTGTCTGGACCCATTGGATGCTAAAGGGGACAACTCTGTGGTGAAGGGATCACACTAAGGATGATTAGGTGATAAGAGCAGGACCCTCCTAAATAGGATTAGACTTTTGTAAATGGGACCCCAAGATCTCTCCCCCTCTTTCCTCATATCAGGATGCAGCAAGACATTTCCATCCTACAACCTAGAAGAAGGCCTCATCAGAATGTAACAGCTGGCATTCTGTCTCAGACCCCTAGCCTCCAGAATTATAAGAAATTCCTATTTTCTGGAATCTGACCATACATAGCACTTTGTGATAATAGCCTAAATGGACCAAAATGAGAAGAAAAATTATTCGTAAATACTTAGACCACTGCTGTTTGCCTCAATGATGAGGGAAAGGCCCACACACCAAATACCACAGCCCCCTAGAAGCTGGAAAGGGCAAGGCAGAGAGTTGTCCTCTGGAATCTCCAGGAGGGAAAGCATTGCACTCAAGCCTTGAATTTAGCACAGGAGGAACTATACCAAACTTCTAGCCCATAAACATAGAAAGGGTAAGCTTGTGTTACTTTCAGTCAAGATGATTCCAGCGACTTTTTACAACAGTGGACAATCAGTATACAGAGAATGTCATGTACTGTCCTGTATCTTTGAGTCTGCGAAGTCCTCCTATATTTTCTCATTCTATCCTTACCACCATTCTGAAAGGACATCCCTATTATTCACCCCCATTCTAGAGATGAGGACAGTGAGTCATAAAGAGGTTCTTACTAAATATGAATGTATAAAGTCCACTTGTTTCAGGAATTTCCAGACATAGAGAATAGAAGGGGCAGCTCAGAAACCACTACTGACTTTTCTGGGCCCATTGAGGAGACAGGCTAAGGTTGTCTTAGTTTATCTCATGTTGTTATAACACAACATTACAGACTAAGCCATTGACATCAAAACTTATTTTTTTGCAGTTCCAGGAACCAGGAAATTCAAAAGTGTGGGTCAGGATCTGGACCGTCTTATACATTACATAGTAGAGGCATTACTTGGGGAGACAGGGCAAGCAATCGCATATGAGTCTCTCATTCTCATCTTCTAAAGTCCTGATGTCATAGGAAGCCATCCTTGATGATGTCATCTAATTCTAGCCACCCTCCTGAAGCCTCACCTGAAGTACCATTAACACAGGAATTTAGGGATTAAATTTCCAACACACAGACTTTTGAAGGGCATGTCCAAACCATTGCAAAGAGGCAGAAACTGAGTCAGCAGTCTCTTGTTCTGATGGCCCTGGTCCCTGGCCTCAGGCCCCTAGTTCCTATGAGTTATTTTATGGAATGTTTTTTGTTTTGCTGCCTGGTTGTGCCCTGATCTATGAGCTCATAGCAGATTCACTTCCAAATCCAATCTTGATTGCTACCTTCTGGCTCAGCAGACATCTGCTGTGTTGAGTCCAGAAGGGTAAAAGTGCAGAATCAGGAGAGTAGGCTCAGTCCCCACTCTGCCCTTGTGAGCAGTTTCTGCGTGCATATCCTGCACCACCTCCATAGTTCTGGGTCAAGGACGTGTCTGTGCAGCCAGCCGAGGCGCATGGAACCTGATACCAGAGTCCTCCCACAAGGCTCTTCCCTGGTCCACACAGTAGCTCGTGGTGATGGAAGAATATTCTGTTCTCCAGTAAAGGTACACCAGAGGGAAACACTTATGAAGGTTTCTTTTCTGTTTTAAAGGAGCTTGAAATTGCATTACTTTTATTCTCATTTTTTTCCCTGTGAAATTTTGCAAACAGTAAAGTCATACACAAAAAAGGAGGGGAAAAAAAAAAAAAAGAAAAACACAGGAACCAAAATTCCCTTTAGAATCTACATAGAAGCTCTTCTTTGTGAATTTTGAACTGCCATCGAGAATTACTTATTACCTACAACTAGTAGAAGAAAAGCAAATTCACCTCTAGGTTAGAAAAAGGAACCACTGAAATGTAAGTGATGCAATTTTTCCTAGTTTTATTTTTACATATGCCAAACATTACAGGTTTGTGAAGAAAAGACGCAGTTCTGTGTTGGCGGGTAGCGTGTACCACCACTCACCGCAGGAAAGGACTGTCTTAGTGACTTTTCTCGTTGCTGAGACAGAATACTTGACACCCAAAGTTAAAAGAAGAAAGGCTTATTTTGGCTCACAGGTCATGTAGGATTTAGTCCACAATTGGGTGGCTCCAAAGGAGGGTGGCAAGGCAGAGGAGCATCCAAGAGGAGAAACAGTTCATGGTGGGCAGAAGACAGCAAGAGCAAGAGCCAAGCAACAAGCCCTGTTCTTGTTGCTCAAGTACCTTATATTGTGTCCAGGCAACGAGTCCTCAGGGTGAGTAGCACTCATACCCTTAACCCTAGTGGCCTTCATCTTAGTATTGCACCATGAATCAATCCCAGAATCACACCCTAGATGCAGCTGCCTCTGAGGAGTTCCATCTATGGCTGCATGAGGCTTTGGGAGGACGGCTTGACACAAGCCACCATAGGAACTGAAGGTGGGGGAAGGGAGGAGGAGGAACTGTAGCCCTCACGTGGTTGATGCGCCTGTGAGATGCACAGGGGAGATGCCCTATGAGATGCACAGGGGAGATGCTCAGGGATGCCTAGGAATAGCTGTACTTAAAACTAGAAAAAAATAATGTTATCATCAGGGCTTCATCTAATGGAACTGAGAGAACATGGCCTTAATTGTACATGACAATCAATACGACACATTCTGGTAGACATTAATTCTGAGTCTATTGTGTGTTAGCCCCAGCATCAAGCCCAGGGGATCAGACTGGTTATGCCCACCAGAAGCTCACTGCTAACAGACAGATGAGGTAAACCACACTACGGACAGAATCAGAACATCAGAGAACCCATCACTACAATTTATTATATTAAGAGGTTAAGTGAGAGCACCATATGGTCTCTATATGAGTGCCAGAAAACATTTACTAAAATCATGCATCCAATTCTGATACAAATTTAAAGTAACCAGAAAGTAGAAATACATTTTCTAAAATTCAGAGTATCCATTAGAAACATCTAGAAAACATTAGATTTAGTAATAAATCATGAGACATTCCCATTAATTTCAGAGTGTCAGGTTGCCAAAATGGCCAGGCATCCACTCCGTGTCCCTGTGCCTTCTTTTGCTGAGTAGCTTTACAGCTCATCCTACTAAGCTGCAGAGTCTTTGTCCCCGCCTTCTGAATATGAGCCAGCCAAGGGCATCCAATAGAGGTGCTATTTCATGAGTCTAAGTCTGTGACCCTAGTGGTTGTCTGCTTTCTGCTATGGCTCCTTGGGAATATCCTGGTGAGTAAGGCTGGCCAGCACACAGCAGGATATGAGGACACATCATGGAGCAGAGATGAACTGCACTGAGCGAGAGCTGCGATCAGTCCTTAGTCATCTTGGACCACTCTACCTTGGCCAAGGGACAGATTTCATATAAGGGATCTTGAGCAAAACCAGTAAACAACAGCTCAGATAAAGGCCAGCCCAAATTGCTGACCCATGAAATGGTAACTAACTATACAGCTATCATAGTTGTAAGCCACTAAGCCATTTGTTGTATTAGTTTGCTAGGGTGGTCAAATCACACTACAAAACAAACTAGGCAGTTTAAAGAACAGTGGTTATGGGTGACTGCACTTTTGTAAGCCAGAGGTCTGAAATCAAATGTTGTCAAGTCTGGTACTTCCTGCATGTTGGGAAGGAAGGATCTGTTCCAGGGCTCTGTCCCAAGCTTGCATATAACATCTTCATGCACACATGACACTCTCCCTGAATGTCAGTTTCCAAATTCCACACTTGCAAAAGGACATGAGTCATACTATTACAGTCTACTGTAATGACCTCCCTTTAATTTGATTACCTCTGTAGACCCGCCCCCATCTCTAAATAAGTTGAGTTCAAAGGCGCCTGATGTTGAGATGTCAACATATGAATTTCCGGGGACACAAGTCAACCATGACGTTGTACAACAATAGATGACTCATGCCACTGGGGACAGAAATAATTGCTGTTATTCAGCTTTGTTCTGAAGTCTCCACCTAATATAATACAGCAAGAACAAGAAGCAAAATGCTTAAATATTGGAAAGTCAAAGACAAGATTATCTTATTTTGTACATGGAAAATCTAAGAGCTTTAATGGAAACAGTATTAAAACTCCTTAACAAGAGAGTTCCTTGAGATTCCTACTTACAACATTAATATAATTTCAAGCCTGCTTTCCTTTATATCAGGGAAACCCATTTGAATATATAATTTTTAAAACCATGCTCACCCAAAGACTTGTATAAGAATGTTCATGCCAGCTTTATTAATAATACAACCAAATAGTGTTTCTATCCAAAAATACAAAAAATACAAATATTCATCAACACTTGCATGTATGATGATACAGCTATACAGTGGTGTTTACATTTAACAATGTACACATTTTTCCAAAACCAAGTTTAGTAAGAGTATAAAACTCATAAAAATATACTTCTATTGGTGTATTCATTTTATCAGTTCAAGAAATATGTATTTTTAGATTCCAATTGTATTAAAGGGATTTATCTTAAGAAGTGCCCAAATTTCAGCACTGTGAGAGACTGAAGCAAGAGGATGACAACAGCAAGCCTAGCTTATTGACTTAAGATCCTGTGTCAAGTAAAAAATATAAAAGCCTGGGAATGTAGTATGGTGTGGATTCAATCCCTAGTGCCACACGTACACAAACTTGGAAAATCAGAACAGAACACATTTGTCAAACAATGAGACCCTTTAAAGAATACTGTCTTAGGATGCCTAGTGAAAATAGGAAACTACGGGAACTCAGAATATTGAAGAACTAAAAAGGCAGAGATATGGATCCATGGGCTTCCAGGAAGGCAGACGGCAGAAGGGAAGACAAAGAAAGGCTCACTGACAGCCACCTGGGGCAGAGAGCAAACAATCCTACCTGGATGTGTGCAGCTCAGCTCACTGTCACCCCATACATGATGTACTCATTTTCCTATTGATTGCCATCTTCTTCTGGAATCCAAGTGTGCAGCATGAAGAGAAAAATGAACTTCACCCACAGTTCTCAGACCTTTGGATCTAGAGGCCCTTTGCACTGTTAAAATTGTTAATGTTTTAGTTCCTTTTCTTTCATTGCTGGGACAAAATAGATGGCACCCAAAATTCAGAAAGGAAAGGTTTATTGGAGCTTAAAGTTAGTGGAGGTTGCAGTCCCTAATTAGTGGGCGCCAAGGCAGAGTGGCACATGACAGAGGGCAACAATTCATGGCAATAGAAGCCAGTAGAAATAACACAAACAAAAGGGAGGAACAGGAGAGAGCAAGTCTCTTTTCCTGATTTATATTGTATGCAGGCTAGCACTCTAAGGTGGGTGTAGCTCCCACACTCATGATCCCAGAATTGGATCATGAATTAATGACAGACTCTAGAAGCGTACCTCATGCCTGCATGAGGCCCTGGGAAGACATCTAGACACATGCTATTAACAGTTAGAGCTGTTGTTTATGTCCTATAGCTATCAATATGTACTGCACTAGAAATTAAAATGCAGAATATATATACTAAACAAAACTTTTATGCTAATACACTATATACAAATGCATTTTTAAATAAATATAATAAAATCAAGATGTGTTCACACATGTAAACTCTTTTATTTAAAAGTAGCTATATTTTCCAAGTCAATTTTTTTAAAAGAATGAGAAGAGTGGCATTGCTGCATATTATTTTAATGTCATTCCATTCATGTCAATATTGCTTGAAAGTCAATGTAGAAGAAGACCATGTAGTAGGAGTCAGCTAGGTTCTCATATGCCACCTACTGTGACATGTTGTTTTAGTTGACATATCTGAAGAAAAACAGGTCTCCACCAAATAGGCAATTGGAAAAAAGGAGTTTTTAAATACCCCTTTCAGAAAACTGATTTTTTTTTCTTGTATACTATATCAAAACTCACAAAGCTATAGATTCTTAAAAATTATTTAACATGGAGTAAGAAAACCACCAATGAATTTATTTTACTCTGCTATCCTCAAACTCCATTAATCCATCTTATAATTTATTTTTTATCTTTTTCTACTATCATTACTTACATAATTCTTTTTTTTTTTTTGCATCTTGTAATTTAAACATAGCTTTTACCTATATAACATCACACATGGGTCATTCGGAAAGCATTAGGTCATTGTGTTGTGGAGATCTTCCAAATGTTGATATATTTTATTATGCAATATTTAAAATATCATCTTGTTTAAAATCACCACCAATATTGTCAAGAAAGATCCCCAGACCTGAAGCTGTCAAGCTCATGGTGGCTCATATAAAGTTTTGAAATTTCAATTTTTACTCAAAAGCTCAAATTTTATCAGTAGCAAAAAGAAAACCTAAAACAAACAAACAAAAATCACTGTCCGTTGTCAGTTCCTTTCCTTGAAATGACAGGCTGGCTTTGTTCACTTTTGAGAAAATATCTAGCAAATATCCACGGTCTATCCATTAGTCAGTCTTTCAAGTAGAAATGGTGCTCAAAGAAAGAAGTTTATGCAGGCCACCACAAAAGCAGCTGTAGACCCACACTTCTCCCTGGGGTGCTTCACAAAGTAGGTGGGTGTCAGAAATGCCTTACACATTCTTTCATATCACCATGCAGAATACCATGAGGGCCACACTCATCATATTAATTCACAGTACTTTCTGTTGCTTCATCAAAAGTGTTTTAACTAAAACTGGGCTTAAATTGTGGCAGCATGAAATGTCCAGGAATGAAGTGTGATGCCATTGCTTTGACTTCAGCTAAGCTTTTTGTCTTCCTACCACTTCTTCTACACCTTAAGTCCAAATGTCATGAGCGGAAAAGAGGCCAGGGGCATCAGAGCATTTCTACAAAACTGTTGTATCTCAGTAACTCCCATGCTCCAATCTTTCAGATAGACTCCACTATCCTATTCCAAGGAAATAAGAAAGTTAATTAAGGGTACTAACTCCAACATTGCTTAAAACAGAGAATGGAGCCTGTCATTCCAGTGCTGGGGAGGCTGAAAACAGGAGGATTACTACTAGTCCAAGCTGCATAGTGAGAAGCTGTACCAAATACATAAATGGGGAGAAAAAAAAAAAAAAGAAATAGAGTGGAAAAGAACTAGCAAGGAGGATGCTTTTTAGATAAACATGGGCTCATCTACAGAGGAATGCTACAAAGCCAATGTGGTGTCCGGGGAACTGGATGAGAGGAAGAGATTTGTGCCTAGTGGTACACTCAAGAACAAAGGACAAAGGACTCAAGTAGGAAAGGTACATCTGCGCAGGAAGCTTCAGCTCTGCACGGAGACTGGAAGCCCTCCAGAAGAGCCTGAAGGGCAAGGAGAGGGCTTCTGTGCTCCATGATGGGAATGTAAGCTACGCCCAGGCAGGAGGCCCTGGGGCACCGAGCTGTTATCTGGGCTGGGTTCAACTGTGAGCCAGGGGTTGGCAGCAACCAGGGTATGAGTGCCCTGTTGCCAAAGGAGATTCTTGCCGGCATTCTATAGCATCCTTTAAACATTCTTGAAAGACATAAGGCAATTCTACAACATTTAACATGAAAAGATGTATTTAACTGAATTGAGTTTTTAACATAAGTCCACTTTCTTTACCAAAAAATAAATTGAGAGTTTCCACAGATAGTCCTCCAAAGATAATGAACTTTGGAGTAAAAATCTCTGGTGGTAACATTCGAAGATAATGTTCTATTTTAAAACTTCTAGATCTTTATGAATATGTATTACTTTTATAACCATAAAGAACATTTCTGGTTGCAAAGAACCATCACAACGCAAGAAGTACTACATCAGCCACAGAATTGCAGGCCAAGATGGACAAAGACCAGCAACCTAAACCCATCTTCTCACAAGGGACAAAATGCCACCAAGAGAGACAGAGGAAGATGTATGGCCATGCAGAGGGTCTATGGGTACCCAGGTGTAGAATTCTGGGCTCTTGAACCACTGTTTCAGTCCCCATAGTGATGCAAAGAGCTGAGGTATGACATTAGAGAGAGATGAAAACACATGAGTGTGGGTGAGGTATGGAATCTTACCAGAACAGGAGGCAGTAATAGGGGCTCTCTCAGCACCTGGAAGGGCTCACATCCGAGTGGAGACCCAAGACACAGAAGCCCAGAAGCTCTTATCTATACATGAAGATAAGAAAGGTGATGCTTGGGACAGAGTTGGGATAACAACATGGGTACAGCTGGGGCCTTCAGGATGGGGTGGAGAAGTAAGACAGAAGCTTGCTGGAAATTTCCAAAGGAGCTATCCAATAATTCAGGGTGGGAAGCTGCACCCCAGAAAAATCAATCTGCCAGCTACAGCACCTGACAAAACAAGAGAAAAGCAGAAACATCACTACGGGAAGTAAGTAGGAAAATCAGCTCATAGATTTTTAGGAAGAAATGAAGAATTTTCTTCTTCTTTTTTTTTTAATGTATTTACTATAGGGTCTCATTTCACAGCTCAGACTCCTAGTGATCCTTCTGTTTTCAGCTTCCCGAACAGTGAGATTACAGGTGTGCACCGCCACGCCCGGCCTCAGTGGCAGGCTTACCACACCTGGGGGCGGGTTTGGCATGGAATGCAACATAAGGGATGGAACCCTGGTCCCTGGGCTTACCTAAGCAGACGCCTAGTCTGATGAGCTATCTCACCAACCTGAAATAAAGGATTTTGAAGCTACGTAAGTGACATTGAGCTATGACACACTTTTAGTGTTGCTCAGTGCTCTGTCCAATTGGGGGCTATTGATCACAAAAATCATCATCATCGGAAAGGGTTCCTCTGATCATCAACTAACTCACCCAACCCACATTATGGAAGACCTGGTCATGTGCCAGGCAGGTGTGCTAATTATGTACACAATTTCAATAAGTGCCACATTTTAGGAAAGGCTGAGCTGCCCACAGAGGCAACCTGAGGATTCTTAGGCAGCAGGCTCAGACTGAAAGGCATGGTCGTGAACACTGGGAAGCTTTAGTAATTGTGTTATTTCATCTGGGAACAGAAAAGCTACCGTGGCAAAATTTTTCACCAGGAGATTCAGCCAGGATGTGTAAGACCCATGTACTATGAGTCAGGGTGAAGAAGCACAGTGGCAACGGCTTGTGGAGGTCATGACTCAGGCGATACACATGATGTGACTCAGGACCTGGGCCAGCCAGCGTGGTACCAGCATGGCAGCTGAACTGAGCCAGGGGGCCCAACCACAAAGACAGAGGGTCAGGGAGAGCAGCCACGCCGAACCGCTCTGAGGAGGAGCACAGAGCAAAGTCTGAGGCCAGCTGCTGCTCCAGCACCTTCAAGCCCTCGACCTTCAGAGGAGACTGAAAAGCTCCACTGAGTCTTCAGCTAGGCGCAGGGCTCCTGGCCTGGATGAGGACTCCTGCAAACGATGCCTGTTCAAC
>PVJA010014981.1:16035-46389 GCA_004027025.1 Myocastor coypus
TTTTTTTTTTTTTTTTTTTAGCATGAAATCATTTTAATACCATTCCTAAGCATATGCGATTGTGCATTTCTATATCCATCCTGCTTTCTTTTCCCCCTTAAACAATCCATTCTACAATCCAGGGCTGAATAAATGTTCTCAAAACTATTTTTCCATGTCACTCCGGTATCAAAATCCTGCTGTGATTCTGCATTTAAAGTTCTTTTAAAAATCAATGGAGCTGAGAAACATTCTTAGAAACATTTGGGTGAGCCCTGCTTTCCCAGCAGCTGCTCTCCTGAGGACGGGCACAGATTCCCAAGGCAGTCCTGCTAGAGCCCGGTGCTGACCTCTTGCCCTGTCTGGTCTAGAGCACAGCATCCTGTGAGTGTAGAGGGTTCTATTTCCCTTCGGAGAGAGGGGCCTCAAAGGGGGACGTTGTCAAATAGGGAACGTGTTTAAGAAGCAGGGAGGCCCACAGTACTTAAGGGATCAATTTGCTACTTCATCCTCTAGAGGAGTAAGTGAGTTGTGCCAACACAGCACGTAGGTGTCACTCACCTCTGGGGGACTTTGTGATGAGTAGAGAATAATTCACATTGAATGTTTCCCAGAACTCTTGTCACACGGTGTCTGATCAATCATAGCTACTGCTGAGAAAGATAAGGAGGTGGCTATATAGGATAATAGAGGTGCATGAGAATAGCAATTATATGGGGCATAAGGGAAGGCTTCCTGGAAAAGATGATAGCTAAGATGTTTTCTAAGGAGTATGTTCATACTATCCAGGTGAATTACAGTTCCAGGCAGTGGAAATACTGTACAGGCAATACAGAAATGGAAAAAAAAAAAAAAAAAAGATGTGGCACAGTTGTATGTGGTGTGGTATAACTAGAGTGTAGCACCTGAGAGGTGGGTGACACTGCACAGCCAAAATACACGAGCTCGAGCAACCATTGAAGAACAGTAGCCATGGCCGTCCACTATCCCAAGGCCATGGGCCTCAACAAGGGCCACAGGGTGACTAAGAGTGTGAGCAAACCGAGGCACAGCCGCCGCCGCGGAAGCCTCACCAAACACCACGGAGCTGCTCAAGGTCTCCAAGGATAAACGCGCTCTCAAGTTCATCAAGAAAAGGGTGGGGACGCACATCCGTGCCAAGAGGAAGCGTGAGGAGCTGAGCAACGTGCTGGCTGCCATGAGGAGGGCAGCTGCCAAGAAGGCCTGAACCCCTCTGGAATAAAGCTTTGCAGAAAGTTAAAAAAAAAAAAAAAAATACACGAGCTCTATCCAGAGGCCGGTGGGAATTCAGTAGAGGATTAACTGGGTTTGGCATAATCAGAATTGAATTTCAGAAGAAGTGTTCCGATGGCCATGTGGAGAATGCGTGAGAGGGCAGGTGGAGTAGGAGACCAGGTGGCAGGTCATTAAAGTGTCCGTGGGCAGAAAGATGAAGGTGATTTAGGCAGAGAGCTTGAGAAAGAAAGGATCAGAGGAGCGTGGATAAGATGGAGACAGGAGGCGAGGGAGAGTGAGCCATCGAGGCGAGGGAGAGTGAGCCCATTGCCTGGCTGGGACGAGTGTGTTGTACTATGTCACTCAGTGAAAAGGAATCGGAGTTATCAGGTGGCTGAACAAGAGGAAAGGTAGTCAAGAGAGCGTTGGAAAGCGAGTACGGATGCTCGTGTCAGCCAGAAGTAAGCGGATAGCGCGTCCTTCAAGTAACAGAGACCACGACAGCGATGCACTGCATTGTCCCCAGCATTTTTTCCTCTGCCTGCTTCTTGGCCTCCGTTACATGCGCAACTTCTCCTCTATCCCGTTGCTCTGCCATTGTGTTTTAGCCTCGGAGCTAGTCAGCCATGGGGTAAAACCTTGAGCCTTACAGTTGTCCAGTATTGTGTCTCAGTGACAGGGGACACAGCTGACAAGTTAGTCAGCTGGAAGGGCAGGGCTGCCAAAAGACCCATAGAAGAGGATGTTCCCCAAAGGAAAAGGGACATTGCATGGATTATTGGTGAGAAATGAAACCAAGAACTAAATCTTGCTCATGGATGTGATATGAGACACGCTGTCAGCGACCTCCATGTGCTCTGCCCGTCGTGGGAGCGGCGCACTCCTCGGCACTCGGCTGCAGTGGTAGGTGACTAGGCCTGGTGTCAGGCCTGGTTTCTGAGAAGGGGTTGGGAGGCTGAAGTGAGTGTGAAGAAGAGTCCAACTGCGGGTTGCAGAATGTGGCCCAGGGCAGAGCTCAGAGTCACAGATGGGGCCTCCTGCCTTCATGGGACAGCTGAGCAGGGCACAAACAGGAGCCACGATGCCTCTAGTTCGCTAATACACCACACTCCATGACATCCAGGATAGATATCCTGGAATATTAAGCAAGGTCCAGTTGAACATCTGATCTGTCTCATGCTGTAGGAACTGAGGATAAGATGAAAGGTCCTTCTGTGGGGCACAGAGACCGGAAGTGAAAGAGGACAGCGGAAGCACAGCCTTTTGGCCAATGAAAGGGCACTGGCATGTGACCATGAGAGCCTCCAGCCATGCCAAAAGCCAAGTGGCGTTGGCCACTAAGAAACAGTGTGACCTTTGAACGTTCCTTGGCCCTTCTTGGTCCCTCCTAACTGTTATTGGTGGCACTAGAAGAGGTGGTGCTTGTCACATGCCAGGAAGAGTACACAGGAGACAATAAGGCTGATTAAAGGAAGGGTCTCATTTTGAGCAGCTCAGAGAAATTCAGCTAAACACAGAGCAGCAAGTGGAACTGCTGGGGAAAGAATTAAAGACCACAGGGGTGTGAAGTGAGTGGAACAGCTAACCTTTCCTCCATGGCCTATGGTTAGAGAGGCTGTGGGAATTAAATAGCCTTGCTCTTCAGGACCGTGAAGACCCAGGCTGTCCCCATGCTGCCAGGGACAGGAGCAGAAAGGCACCCCATTATCCTACTCACTTAGCTCACCCAAGGAAGTTCCATACTACAGCACAAGTGAGTGACAGTGGCAGAGGAACTTATCAAATGACGAATGGGCAGCCAGCACCCCACTTTGGTAGAGGAATAAGAATTGGGACTGAGCAGCCCTGGACCACAACAGCAGGAACAGAGGACCAGACTATATTACAGTAGCCCACCCCCCCTGCAATAATGACCTGAGAGGACAGAGACTTCCAGGGCAAGAGGAACACAGAAGGCTGAGCAGGGACCACAGAGGCAAGGGTGCATGGCAGCACAACAACAGGGAGAGAGAGATACCATCAAGAGAAACGGGGTAAGGAGCACGAGGCTGCTAAGGGACCTAAGGAAAACACTGGCTAAAGGCTCTGGCCCTAGGCCCCCACATCTGGAGCCAACATCAGCCTCAAATCCAGCACCAACTTTGCTGCAGGCTTGGCTGTGTCATCTAGAAGTTTAAACTATCAGTGGACACCAGAGGAATTTTTAAATTAAATTAAATTTTTGCTTGTCTGTGGTCTCTCTCTCTCTCTCTCTCTCTCTCTCTCTCTGTCCCTCTCCTATATTTTTTTCTAATCTCTTCATTTTCTGTCCTGTAATTTACCTCTCTAGAATTAATCACATTTTCATATGAGTAAATAATCCCTGTAATTGTCATGATGAAGCTTAATAGTCCCCCGTTTACTCCATTCTTTCCCTTCTGCCCTCTTCTCTACTTTTGCACACCTTGCACGATCATCCTTCACCCTCCAGCCTGGCTTCTAAGTCATTTCTTTTCAGTATCTCTGTTCTACCCACGCTCCTTCTTAAATTTTCCCCCACAGGGAAAAATCCCTCTACTAAGGAAAAACACTGCATACTAGCTCCCAACTTACAATCGGTTCTGTTCTATAACTGTAGATTTTGTTTCTATGGTAAAGGCACAAAATCAATAGTTACTACAGTTTGTCACTTTCCAAACTGTTCCTGATGTTATTGTCAGTGTTAATTGTACAACCTTAGCTAGGATATCCTATCTGTTTTAATCAGTTGTTCTCCATTCTGTAACAATACTGGGAAATTCTGGGGTAATAACCTCACCACACCGAAGCACCAAAGGACTGGGGCCTGAGTCAAACAGATGCCAATATCTCAATCTTAATTAACTGGAAATGTGGGATCTTGGGACAAATGCAAAGCAAGAACTTCCTATACATAGAAGACATCCTGAAGAATAAACCTTGCCTATAGAGGCCTTCATACTAGTGATAAAGCTACCTTCTATAAAAACTTACAGGGATAAACAGAAAACAAAAACATTTTTAGAAAACAACAAGTTTGGCCAGAAAAGAAGCGCCAGGAAGTCTGGGAGCTGCAAAGCTAGAACTGAGATCTCAGTTGCTCAGGAGAAACAGGAGAATAGAAAGTGCCTCCTGTGGGCATCACAGGTGCTGCCAGGTCCTCATCCTTGCAGGTTCAGAACCACAAGGGTTGAGGGATTTTGCTCTGAGGAAAAAGCCACAAACCCTATCTTCCAGAATGGACATATCAGCTATACCAGGTTCCAAGATGGTTATGGCGTTAAGAATTTGTTCCTCAAAATCAGAGTTTGAGTGCTCAGCAATCCAGGCATTTGACCCATACAGGCAAGACAGAAGAAAGCCTAGCTACTACTTCAGCTGGCAGTGCACATTGGCATCATCCATGTGGCATTATTTTAGATGCTTACAGAATGTAGAAGCTCTGAGCTTAAAAAGACTTCCACCTAAATTTCAGAAGTTCTTGGAGGTCAGACAGCGTGCTGTAGGGGAGAGCAGTATGTAAAAGTGTAAATGAAAAGTCTATTCATTGAAAAGTCCAGAAGTTTGGAAAAGCCAGAGACTTGAATTGTCTGACATTAGCTTCAAAAAGAGAGCAAAGTCAAGCTCAGAGAAAAGTCATGGGAGGCACAACCAGCAGAAGTGCCACAGAGTTGGAGCCATGTGGAGTTCACAAGTTGCCAGACTGTCTTGAATGCTTAACTTGGAACTATAGGAATTAGTATTTACCCTGTGAGATTTGGGATTTGCGTTGGTCTCATTGTTTTATATGCTATTTGGACCTTTTGAAATGGTAATATTTTTCTTTTGCCATTAAATGTTGGAAGTATTTACTTTGGGACTTGGACTTTTCAGAAACTATTAGGACTCTGACAACTATTGAAGGTAGACTAGCTGCCTTTTGCATAAAGGGATGTGCATGAGTCTTTGAAGAGACCAGGGGCAAAATGTTATGGTTCCAATGTAATACAATTTGGTAGACTTAATGATAGCTTTTTATGTATAGTACAGGGTCTACAGGGTCTCGCTACACAGATTGGACTCATAGTGATCCTCCTGTTTTCAGCCTCTCAAGGGCCAGGATTACAGGCATGTGGTGGCATGCCCAGTTTCAGCTGCTCTCTCAGCATGCTCCAGGGGCAGGGCCATCATAGCATGCTGGGGATAACACTGGTTCTTAAGGATTGTGAATGCTGTGCTATAATGTCCAAGTTATGAAATGTTAAGAATTAGCGTATCTTTGTATCTGAAGACTGGTTTAAATAAATATGTCTAGATGATAAGTTAACAAGGGGTGGATTGTACTGGTTGATGCCTTGTGTCAACTCGTGTCAAGTTTAATTAAGTGACTCAGCAGGAAGCCAGCCTTACATGGTAAATGTACAAGAGGAGGGCATGGACATTGCATGAGTTCTACACCCTAACTCATGGAAGTCTCCATTTAATATAAGGAAAAGAGAGAAGTCACAGCTACTGCTCCCCCCTTTGCAATTTGTGGTTTTCCACCACCAGGAATGGCTGCCCTCTGCCATGTGCTACTCTGTCTTGAATCCAGCCAAATATGGATTGAAAACCTCAACAAACTGTGAGCTAAATAAACCTTTCCTTCCTTCATTTTGAGTGCCGAGTATTTTGTTCCAGCAATGACAGAAGGGTAACTGTGACAGCCATCTATGACAAACCAAGAGCCAACATCACACTAAATGAACAAAAATTGAAAACCACTTTAAAATCAGGAAGCAGACATGGTGCCCACTGTCACCACTCCTGTTCAATGCAATTCTGGAAACATCAGCCAGAACCTTTATACAAGGAAAGAAATAGAAAGAAAAATGATTGGAAAGGAAGAAGTGAAATTATCATTATTTGCAGATGACATGATACCATACAAAGAGTACCCCAAAAACTCCACTAAGAGACTTGTAGATTTAATAACCGAGTTCAGTAACATAGCAGAATGCAAAGTCAAAACTCAAAAATCAATGGCATTTCTACACACAAACAATGAAAACACACACACACACAGAGAAATTAGGGAAACCGTGCCTTTCACAATAACATCCCCCAAAATGAAATACTTAAGAATCAATCTCACAAAGCAAGTAAGAGATTTATACAGTGAAAATTATACTACTCTGAAAAACAGATCAAGAGGTTTTCAGAAAATGGAAAGACATTCCTTGCTCTTGGATAGGAAGAACCAACCAAAGTGACCATATTCTCAAAATTTTTTTATACAGAGTCAAAGCAATCCCAATTAAAATGTCATTAGTATACCTCATAGGTCTAGAGAAAACACTGCTAAAATTTATGTGGAGCCATAAGAGACCTAGAATAGCACAAGCAATCCTGGGAAACAAAGAAAAGCAAGAGGCTTCACAATCCCTAACTTGAAATTGTACTACAAAACTACTGTGATAAAATCATCATGGTGTTGGCAAAAAAAAAAAAAGATCAGAGGATCATGGGAAGAGATCAGAAGATGGAGACACAACTACAAACATACTCAGCCACCTTACATTTGACAAAGGGGCCAACCATATTTGTGGGAAGAAAGAGCCTTTTTATAAATGGTGCTGGGAAAACTGGCTCTCTATATGCCAAAGACTAAAACTAGACTCTTGTTTATTATGATGCACTAAACTAAGGTAAAAGTGTTTCAAAGATCTAAATATTATAACAAATATTACATAAATCTACTGGAAGAGAAAGTAGGTAGAAATCTTGAAGACATAGGTGTAGGTACAGAGTTCATTAATAAAACCCAGACTGCACAGAATATACTTTTAAAAATCAATAACTGAGACCTCATCTTATTAGAAGGATTTACATAGCAAAAGAAACCACCAACAGAGTGAAAAGAAAATTCAAAAATTGGGAAAGATATTAGGCACCTGTTTCTCAGGCAAAGAACTTCTATGTGGAACATATAAAGAATTTAAAAAATCAAAACTCTCCAATCCAAAAATAGGCATCTGAGATGAATATGCACTTCTCAGATGAAAAAATACAAATGGTAAATAAGTATATGAAAAAATGTTCATCACAAATCATTCAAGAGATACAGATACAACTACACTGATATTTTATCTCACCCCTGAAAGAATGACTATCATGAAGGTGTCAACCAATGACAAAATGTGACGAGATTGTGGGGGGGAAGGAACCCTTCTTCACTGTTGTGTAGAATGGTACAACCATGGTGCAAATCAATTTGGAGATTCCTCAAAAAACTAGTATTAGAGGGGCTGGGGAGATACTCCGTGGCACAAATGCCTGCCTGGCAAGTGCAAGGTTGTGAGTTTGAACCCCTGTCCTGCAAAAAGTAATAATAATAATAATAATAATAATAATAATAATAATATAAATAAAACTAGTATTAGAAGTCCCAATGGACCCAAATATTTGCCTTCTAGGTATCTTCCCATTGGAATTTAAAATATCATAGTGCAACAATATACGTACATCCATGTTTATAGCAAAAAAATTTATAATCGCTAAATCCTGGAAACAACCCAAATGCCCATCAACCAAAGAATGTATGAAAAAGATGGGGCATTTTTATACAAGAGGTGTTACTCAGCCATGAAGAGAGACAAACCTATGACTTTTAGAGGTAAATGGGTGCAACTAGAGATCATCCTCATAATTGAGCTCATATGTGTAAACATGGGCTTGTCATCCTGGGGTGAAAAACAGAAATAATAAATAAGTTATAAAATGTACAACAGATCTGTTAAATGGGAAGAAATTGTTCAAAAGGAATAAGGAAGTAGGATGTGTAAAAGGAGAAAAGAGAGTGGGGAAAAGGGAACAGTGGAAGTCACTTGTTAGTGCCTCTAAGTATGTATATTTGTCAGCAACCTCAGCTGGTATGTGGCACCTGTGGCGTCACCTTGTTCCTGCTGTCTCTCCAGCCAGCATGAAAGGGCCAAAGTTAAAGAAAGGGAATAAACACATGACTGCCATAAGTGGTATAAAGTGCAGAAAAGGCTTGTGAGTGCCACTGGAAATTGAGGAAGGAGGCCAAAAACCAGAAGTTGAGAAAAGACACAGGGACTCCAAATAGTGCTCCCTCTAAGAAGGCCCTTATTCAGGAAGCTGAGCTAAGAAAACAGCAGCTCGAAGAATTAAAACAGCAGCAGGCAGTTGTTTAGGCAGAAGGAACAAGAGAAGAAAAGAAAATTTGAAATTGACCTTGTTGATGGTTATTAAATCTATGGAGGATTTGGACAAAGCAAATTCCAAGGAGAGCCAAGCTCACCAAACAGAATCCAGAGAGTACATTGTCAGAAACTTTAAAAGGTAATGGAGGGTGTTAAGATAGCTCAGTGGACTAAGTGCCTATTTTGGCAAGTGCAGGGACCAGGGTTCAATCCCTTGTTCCACATGCCATGCCAGCCCTGCCCCAGAAGCACGCTGAACCAGCAAATAAATCCAGGCACGGTGGCACACACCTGTAATCCCAATGCTAGGGAGGCTGAAAACAGGAGGACCACTAAGAGTCCAACTTGCATAGTGAGACTCTACACCAAATACACAAAATGAAAAATAAAGTGATTGAGGTCTCAGATATTTTGCTAGAGGCACTGGATGCCAGAGATCCTCTAGGTGGCAGGTGTACTCAGGTGGAAGAGGTGATTGTCAAGAATGGATCTAAAAAGTTGGTACTCATAAATAAATAAATTTTAAATTAATCAGATCTGATACCAAAGGAGAATCTGAAGAATTGGCTAAATTATTTGACAAAAGAATTTCCAACAGTAGTGTTCAAAGCCTTGATAAAGGGTAAAGGGAGGACAAGCGAGGTGAAGGTAAAGAAAAAAAAAGTTTCACTGAAAAGTAACGTTAACTTTTCAAAGAGGGTCTTTATAAACTTCTTGGAGGTTTTCAGGAGACTCATGGCAAGCCGATCCAGGTAGGAGTAATTGGTTTCCCAAATGTGGGGAAAAGCAGCACTATTAATAGCTTAGAGCAAGAATGAGTGCGTAATGTTGGTACATCCATGGGCTTACAAGGAGCATGTAGGCTGTTCCCTTGGAGAAACAGATCATAGCTAGTCCAAATTTCACTGTCTCGTCACATAACTCTTCCATGGCCCTTTCTCTGTGGCATCCAGCAAGTGCTGAGGTAGTAAAGCCACTGGAGGCTGCCAGTGTCATTCTGTCCCCGGATGATCTAGCTAGGTAGTTCTAAAACATAATGTCCCAGACTATAAGAATTCTCAGCAATAGAGGTCTGCAACAAAAAGGTGGAAGCCCAAATGTTGAAAGTGCTGCCAAGCTTTGGTGGCCTGAGTGGACAGGTGCTTCATTAGGTTATTATTGCCAAATAATAATCTGCATCCTGGGCTCTTTCTCCACATTTTAATGAAAGTATTGTGGCAGACATGAAAGGGGGCTTTCACCTGGAGGAACTGGAGAAGAACAACACACACAGCACACAAGCCATCCAGGGCCCGTGTTCAGCCAGTAGTTTACTTTTCTGGTCTTTGACAAGTGGAATAAAGAAGGAGAAAGACATAAGGGAATTCCAAAACAGAGAGAGAGGAAACAAGTGGAAAGAGAGGATGACAAAAATAAGGAAGCTATCTCAGAGATGCCTGCTATAGAAGAGACGAAAGAAGAGGCACCGCCAGATAAGTCTAGTGTAGCAGGTGAACCGTCTGCAGGATCTTTTATTATCTCTTGCATGAAAAGATCAAAGAGGATGATTCTTACGACTTTGGCAGAGATTATGTATAACATAGCACAACATTAAAATGGATTTTCTTAACATTTAAGGCAAACTGCTGAAGTATTTCGGTATGGCATATGCTGAATGAATTTTGTGAATATGTATCATGTACACAGTAAAGCAATTAAGCAATTTTTTAAAAAGCAATGTCTGTTAGTATCATTTGGAGAAATTTTTATGCCCATATCTTATACCCTGTGCAACTGCTTTAAATATAACATGTATCATATTTATTATTATTATTCTTTTACTTTATTATGAAATCTCCTTTTACCTTTTTTTCCCCATAAAAAGTAAGAAATAACCAGGAAGCAACGAGATTCTGAAGGTCAATGTGATACACATTAATTGCTTCTCCTGCTTCCATGGATGCTTCTAGAAATGTTTTTCTTGCCTTTTCCATCAAAAAGCAGACTTTAAACCTATCAACTTAAGAAAAATCACTACACTCTAAGATAAGGAAACAGGTAGAAAAGTGTTTACCCTTCTTTTCAGATAATAACATCGCCAAGTGTCTCTTTTGGAGGGACATTTTCATCTGTAGTCATTCTGACAATAGAAATCTTTAATGATGCGTAGAGCAATGACAAGAACACCACAAAAGGAAAATGCTTTAGTGGAGAGCATTTCACCTGGTAGATAAAATTTGAATGGAATGCAAACTTTTCTGTCAGGCTATTCAATCTTTGCTTCGGTGTTTATTTTAATTAGTTCAAGCTCTAGATACCATATTTATCAGAGGAAAAAATTACACTGAGCCTGCTTTAAAAAAAAAAAGATACTCAGCCCCTACCTAGCTAACAGTTGAACAAGGAGTTTTATTTTCTTGGAATTTCTTAACTGTTCTTGTTTGACAGGAAGTATTTTATGGTCAACAGATTTGTTACAAATTTATTAACTATTTTAACCTATTTCTACTCTATCCAAAATATTTTCAGGTAAATGATTGGAGGAATTGTGCAAAGCAGGTTCCTACACGGCAGCTTCCACTCATCCCTGGTGACTGCCAGGGAGGGTGCTCCATTCCACCACATTTCAGGAACCGCGGCTTGTGCCTGTGGATGGGCGCAACACTTGGGACATTTAGAAGTCATCTTCATAATGCAATAAATACAAGGAAGTGCTGTGAGATTATTCATGCCCATTGACCTATGAAAGTGAAAGAAGTGGTGTGGCCACATTAAAAAAGAAGAAGAAATAAAGTTTCCTTTATGGAAACATTTTTTAAACACTTTACATTCATCACTGATCAAAACACCCCAAAATTATTAGTTGCTGTACTTTTCTTAGCCAAAATTCACCGCTGACATTCTGTAAAGGGCATAACTGCATCTATTACAAGCTATTGGACTAAATAAAATTACAAGCACCCCACAAGGTGATTACATGGAACTCTTCGGACAATAGTCTTTGTCAGAGAGTTCTAAAACAAAAGCAACGTGTTATGTATCCCACTATCGTTTTTGTTGCATGGGAGGCAAATTGAAACATTTTCTTTCATGTATAAATGTAATCATTACCCATGAGTCTTTGTGATAATATTAGAATATAAACACTTAGCCAAGTAGTCCATTCTCTTCTGCAGAACAAAAGTGCTCAAGTTGTTTTCAGGAAATAACTAGATGCTTTCTGTATACAGATTCTTTGAGGGCACTGTTCAGTCATAGTCAACCTAAAGAGCCTTCAGGCGATCAGCAAAACATCAGAAATCTTTCTGTATTTTGACCCATGGTCCCTTTGTGAATGAAAGCAAACTCAAAAGGAAATTCTACATTTTAAGACAACCTTAAAATAACTAGGTAGCATATAAAAAAAAAATACTACAACTTATATTATGTAGGGCTCCCCAGAGAAACAAATTCAATATAAAATGTAAGTATTATACAAGGGATTTCTTAGGTAGGCTTACAGGATCGGAAGTGAAAGAGACCCAACACTGAGGCAAAATTCAAGATGGCTGTCTGCACAATGGAGAACCAGAAGAGCCAGTGACTGTAAAGGGCTGACAGCCTGAACGCTCACCTTAGGGGTCACAGGTTCAAGTCTGGGTCTGAAGACAAAAGAACCTGTAAGAAAAGCTAAAGAATCTATGTTGGAAGGCTGAAGAAATTACAGATCAATGTCCAAAGGCAATGATACGAACTGGCGTGGCTTCAACAAATGAACTTCTCCTTCTTTCTTTTCTCATTCTACCCTAACCACAAGCCTATTGGTTGGTCCAGCCCACTTCAGAGGTGGGTCTTCCCCTGTGGTTTGCTACTCTACGTGTCACTCATCCACAGACACAGAGAATTTACTATGCGCTAGATGATTCTTATTCAAATTAAGTTATTTCACAATTAAGCATCATACAACCTCAGCCCCAAGATAGACAAAAAGAATTGTCCTTATATAACACTGGAGAAAAGAGGAAGTTTATTGTAGAAATTATCTTGCATTTGGTTGGAAAGGGTCTGTGGAAGCTCAGTATCTCCTGCTAAATTTTGCCATAAACCTAAAACTTCTCTAAAAATGAAACATCTTGCACATACTATATGGAGCAACATTTAATACCACTAGACAAGGATTGGGTAAATAATTACAAGCTGAACATTCATCAGGATTTCAAACCCAGTGTGTACAGAAAATCTTCACAGTTAATAGCAATACATGTAGTCAAGAATCTAAAGGAGCCAGGTAACCTGGAGAAGGCAGTGAAAGCCTTTTTTTTTTTTTCACCTACCAGTACCAAACTGGATTTTTCCAGCTGAAAAATGAGGCCCAGGAGGGGCCTATAATTATTGTGAGCTTATAATAGTTGATCTGCTACAGGTCTTCAATCATGCTTTGATTGAAAAGTTTTCTATAAAATACAGCATTGCATAAAGAAAATGTGTATGTAACTGACCCTACTTTGAAAAAGTATTATTCTGCATTTACTGGTTCATACCACATGCTGAGCATAGTGTTCATTCCTGGGAATGCAAAAAGCAGGGAGACCCAGCCTAGCTCAGGGGTGACTACATGGGCTCAGATGGGGTAGGGCCATGACTAACAGTGTAGTGGAACCAAGTGCTGTGAGGACTCAGGCATGATTTGGGGAAGTTATTTCTTGTGCCTACGGGCCAGGAAAGCTCTACAGAAGAGATAATATTTGATTAGATCTCTAAAAGAAGGCTGGGAATACAACAGGTATAGCAGGCAAGAGGACATTGGAGGCCGGAGAGACAAAATGAGTAGGTACAGACACAAATAACATTCATCATTTTATAGATTCACACCTTACTTCTATGCATGTCAATATATAAAATAACATTTAACATAAAAACATAATGCTGACTCTCTTTATATTTAGTGTTTTAAAAAAGTCATAGGTTGTGTATAAAATTTAAAAATAGGGGCCAGGGAGATAGCTCTGTGGCACAAGTGCCTGCCTGGCAAGTACAAGGTCATGAGTTTGAACACTGGTCCCGCAAAAAAAATAAAAAAATAAAAAAATAAAAAAATTAAAAATAACTTTAAAAGTAAGAATGTTTAAGTCATCTTCTTAGACTACAGCAAGATAAAATTACAAATATGCAATAACAAAAAATTCAACAAAGGAAGTAAAATGTTTCAGTCTTATAAATAGCATCTGGGACAAAAGGAAATTAGAATTGTAATTACAGTATTTATATAATAGTAGTGGGAACTCTAAATGCAAAAATTTTATTTAGAAGATGCCATACTCTCATGTTTTCAATTATTAATCAAAAAAGCTAAAAATATGCTTAGCATTTCACTAAATTAATAAGAACGAGATAGAGAAAAAATATGAGAGAACCAGGATAGCAAAGTTAATCAAGACACAAAGGAAAAACAATGAAACTGTAATATCCAGAAAAGCTCGGAACATTGATGGGTTCAAGTAATATTTCTATTAAGAACAAACAGGGAACACTCTGGAAAATCTAATCAAGAAAATTGTCAATGAAACCACACCACTATGAATCTAAAAGGGTGAAACACAAACATAAATTGTAAGACAAAAAAAAGAAGGGAAAGAAGATATATTTGAGTATATATGCAGGATAATTTGGATAACTGTACTGCTGATTTCCTCTGGTCTTTTCAAAGGAGTAATCAATGCTTATAATTTTTCTCTCTTTATTCTTATTCTTTTTCTATTTAATTTCTTATAACATTTTTGTTGTTGTTTTGTTTTATTAAATTAATTTGGCACGTTTATGTCTGGTAACCTAACCACTAATTTGAAGGTAACATCATGTAATACAGCCACCATCGTTAAATTCCTATTGTTTTGTTTAGTGAAATTTTGTATTGTTTTCAATTTTTTTTATTATTACTATGTTGTATTCTTTAAAAAAATAAAAAATAAAGGTATAGTTTAAAGAATTCCATAATAAGAAACATTTTTAGTTTGAATGAAATAAGTGATTTTTAGGAAAATATACATGAACCATAATGAATTCAGAAAAGATTGATAGCTCAAGCAAGCCAAAATGATTTTTAAATCTATCAAGAATCTGACAACTCAAAGAAGCTAAAAAGGCAATTTAAGTCTGTCAAGGATCTACTTCCAATATTCAGCAAGCAAATAAAATGTCCTGTTCCAAATGGATTTGTAAGTCTCATCGAACTCCCAAAGCTCTGTGCCATGAAAGCAGTGATTCATCCTCTCACAGAGGTTGTGAGGCAGCGACTCAGAAGGCACTCGGGAGGCTCACCCTGCTTCTGAGATTCTCAGAAGGCTGCAATGTGGGCATCAGCTAGGCCTGTTGCTGGCCAAGGCTTGAATGGGGCTGCAGAATGCAACCCCACTGTGTCTTTGTCTCACGGCCCTTGGCAAGCTGTGTGCACTTCTCCAGCCGGAGACCTCAGCTCTTCCCTGCATAAGGGTCCCCAGAGCCACCTGAGTATCGTCATGATATGGAAACCAATTTCTCCCAGAATGAGTAATCTAAAAGAAAGAATAAGGAGAACATTGCAGTGACTTTTAGGACCTAGGCATAGAGGTCATGTGATGACATTTCTGTCTTGTCCTATCTATAGGAGAACCACTGAATCCAATTCATATTTAAGAAGTGACAAGTTAACTTTCATATCTTAAAAGAAGTTGTATCAAATAATTTATGAATACATTTTAGAACACCAGCATAGTCTGTCTACTGGCACTAAACTGTTTTCATTTCTTCATATTACAAAGCACATCTCTTCTGATCCACTTTGATGTATTTTTATATCTTATGTATCAAGATGTTTTCAGTAAGTCAGGTATATAGTGAAACAGACTACTTAAATGTGGTTTTTTAAATACAGCTCCTCCGATACATTTTCTCCTAACTAATAACCTGTGGGCCGAAGAACAAAGTTTCCAACATATAATGAATAAAATAATTGTTACTGGTACTTCTTTTCAAAGGGGGAAAAGGGGCATACAATCTTAATTTTTAATTGTGCCCAGGCAAATTATGGGCTGGCTTTCTTTCTTTCTTTCTTTCTTTCTTTCTTTCTTTCTTTCTTTCTTTTCTTAGAACCCAGTTTTACTCCTACCCGGGCTCTGGACCCTTAGTCCTGCTTTTTGAACCCTCCTTCATTTTCAGGGCAGCCAATTATATTTACACCTACAAATTTTTCTTGACCTGCTTCCTGTGAATGAATCTCAGTAAATATTTTCTATTTTCTCTGCCTCTTTTGGTCCAAACTACTGTTATTTATATCAATACACGTTTGTTTGTTTTTCTTAAAAGTATGTGACTCTCTTACAAACCGGATGGAGATTCATTACACTAAGCAAAAGCCATGGATACAAGGAATTTCAAGGTAAGTTCTTTTCTAGTTGGTTCACATTAAGGGGCTGCCTCTTGAAGCTTTTCACCAACCCTGTCATTAGATCGAACACTTCTCTAAGGGACCACATTGTATTTTTCTTAGGTACAATCACAGGATTTTAGAATAACAGCCTGGAATTAATCAGTCAGTTTTACTCTTATGAATGCACTGAATTTAAACTTTACTTAGAATTAATTTTTCCTAATTTTAGCACCATTTGTCATGTAGAAAGGCTAAGTTGTTTTAAAAACATTAGCCCAGGCCCTTAGATGCTCAGTAATGGTTCCTTCAGGTTGTATTTGCCCTTTCATGTCTTACTGTGTACAGCAATAAAGAACCGTGTCTTTATTACTTTATCCTCAGCAAGATTATGTAGTGTATTATTCTGCTTGCCATGTTAATCACAATGACGATCTTGTTGAACTTTCTGCCATTATATATCAACAATCCATTTTCCCCATATTTTCACTGTTTCCTTCACTTTCCTTGAAGCCTTCAAATTAGTCTCTCCATTGTGCTTTGTTTCATCACTACCTATAGTGATGGGACCCCACTTGTCATGTTTTGGATCCAGAATGTCCCTCAGAGGCTATGTGTTGGGGTCTTTGTTGTGAGCTGGTGGTGCTGTTAGCATAATGCATATGGGGCCATAACAGCATGAAGTTAGGTCATTGAAGATGTGTCCTTAAGGGGGTTATTGGAAACCCAGCTCCTCTCCTCCTTCTGTTCCACCTCCTTGGTGGGGCCAAGTTGGCTCCACAATGTGCTGCTCCCTGCTCTAATGTTGAGCCTTGCCACAAAACCAAAGGCAACTGAGTCAAATGACCATGGACTGAACTGCTGAATTCATGAACCAAAATATAAACCTTTACTCTTTTTTATGATTGATTTTTCTCAGGTATTTTGTTATAACAGTGGAAACCAAACTAACACACCACTTAACATAGATTAGCTTATTGTGGTCAGGGTTTAGAAGGGAATGGATTTAATATAGAACACATAATTTATGAGATTATTTTGTAATAGTCATCCAAGACCAAAGAGTACAGGGAATCTGTCCACACACTAGAGACAGAAAGAATACAGCTGAGGTCCTGGATCCCACAGCAATATCCTGCATGAGTTCAGGTGAAGAGCTAGAGCCTATGGCAGTGTCCCTCACAAGTCTAACTGGAGGCCTAGAGACCACAACAATGTCTCATGCAAGTCTATATGAAGGACCTGCACAGAAAAGACCCAAAGATCAGTGGTAGGAGCTAGTAAGTCTGTTCTAGTAGCATAAAAAATCTGTACCAGCAGACCAAGGGGCCTGCACTAGAGCCAGCAAGCCCTACTTAAGCGGGCCAATGCTGCCAAACTGAGCTGCAGCCATCCTCAGCAACAGCAAATACCTGAGCTCCTCTGACAATGAGATCAGCAAATTTCTTGTCAGGAAAGCCAGTAGTACAACAAGCTTCTCTGAAGAATCAGCTGCATATCAGTCGTCCCTCAGTAGTCTTTCTATGCTCTTGGCAACAATCCTCAGGTGCGCCCTCTACACTTAGTACCATGCTGATTCAGTTCAGCTGGGTGTTTCAGGTTGCCTATTAGTTAATCCACCACACAGCTACTACAGCCCTCCCTCCATTGCTCTCCTACCCTTGGCTATCTGAGTCCTCTCACCCTAAAAGATCAATCTCTCTTTTACAGTGATTCTCAACCTGTGGGTTGCGACCCTGACGGGGGTCGAATGACCAAAACAGAGGGGTCAGAGAAAGCCATTGGAAAATGTTACTTACTTGGAATTACAGTTTTGAAGTAGCCACCAAAATTGTTTTTTGGTTTGGGGTCACCGCAACATGAGGAACTGTATTGCGGGGTCACAGCATTAGAAAGGTTGAGAACCACTGCTCTAACAGAACACTCATATTCTGATAGTCTCCTTCATAAGCATGTTGATCCAGCTCCACACATTGGTTCCACTGAATGGCATTGCGTATGTAGATCTTCATTTCTTAATTTACGGAAATTAACTTACATTTTCATTTTAGATGATGATGTTTGGCTTATTTTTAATAATATGTCATTGTCTTGAAAGAAGCTGGGAAAATACACACAATCATGCCTGAGTATGAGAGATAGCTCCCGCTTATGCTTCATTTATTATCATGTCTTATATAGAATTTGATTCAATTTACCAAAGCTTTTTTTACACGTAGACTTCCTGGACTCATTGACAACAAAACATTGATTTTATTTTGAGATAATTGTTCAATAGGAACTATCTCAAAGTTAAACTTTCTGTGCTGTGATGATCTCTTTATCTTGGGGCAGGTGAGACTTAAAAGGAGCCCCTTTGGGCATCAAATGGTGTCATGGCCCCAAGAATGGCAAGTAGCTGCCTGGGTTTCTGCCCGTGGATTCCTACACAGGACAGGTCCCTACTTTGGTTGGATTAACTCTCAGAACAAGGAAGAACGGCAGGAAGCTCTTTCAAAGTGGTCTATCATGGAGTCCTTTAGATCAGCCTGAATTTTCACTTCCCTCATGATTTCTGTTTCTCAAGGAAATAATTCCTTCCCTTCGCAACATACTTTGTTTTGGAAGATGCAGTTTAAAACCATTCATTCATCCATCTATACTTTTTCCCCATCATCACGACCAAGCAGACACCATGGGCACGTATCTAGTGGTTGGCCTACCCTGGTAGGCAGATATTTCTCCTCTGAGGTTAAAATATGGTGACCTCATGTGCTTGATCCACTAAGAAATAAAGTGGCACACACTCTAGAGTAACCTTTTTCCCACTGACAAATTCTACCCATGCCTTTGTACCGTGTGTGCTTCCCTGGAGATTAGATCTATTAATACTGTCTGAGGACACAGCTTGCTGTCTTCCTAAGAGTACTGCTTTAAGGCTGGCCAGTGAGTACATTTAATGATCATGCAGATCTCAAGAGGCTGCAAGGAAAGGCAGTGTTTCAGATCAGAGAACAGGGAATGCCAGGGAAACCTCCCAGCCTCTTATGTGGCTCAGTTGATGTATCCGTGTCCACAGATCTGGGCCATTGGGTGAGTTCCTTCTTTGTGCTATCTCAGATGGGGATAGCTTTGCCTGTAGGCTTCTGAACAATCTCTGAGGAGCCTTCTGATTTGTAAGTCACAGCCTCAGAGGCCTGTTCTATGGGCAGAGAGAGATGAAACTGATGGAGGTCTACAGAAGAACTTCAAAGGAAACACAGGAGTCAGAAGATATAAACCCTTATGATGGCCATGAGCACGGACCCTGGAAAGCATTGGCCAGAACGATTGTCCTCTAACAGCCAAGGAGGGATCATCCAAGCCTCTAGCCACTGTCCTTTTGGGTATGAAGCTGTCATCAGCTCAGGTGTCAAGCAAGACTCAGGCAAGGAGGCTCTAACTGGGCAGAGGTAAAGAGTTGGAGGTTGTTCAATAACTTGGCTTATAAGATGACTGCTCTGGATGATGAAGTCCAAAGTGCTTCCTTGAATGCATGGTTTGATCTTGGATTTGTGCACTCTCTGAACAGAAGAAAAAACTTTGTCTAATGCGTATCCTTTGGTATGTCTCACTTTGTCAAGGCAGGGAAGAGCTCAATAAAGACATTTTAGATTCTGGAATTCATTACGGCTGAGAAGCTTAAAGTTTTCATACATGTTCAGCTTGATAGGCACTTGGATGTTTCTAAAGTTGATATGCTGAGGTTAGAAGCTTGTGTTAGATGTATATTCAAGGGCTTTTAAAAATATTGATACTGGTCTGAGGAGATGAATCAGTGCTCTAAGTGCCTGCCTGGCAAGAGCAAGAACCTGGGTTCAATCCCTGGTACTGCATATCATACTGGCCACTGAAACTGGGCCTGGTGGCACATGCCCATAATCCTCACACTGGGGAGGCTAAGACAGGAGGATCACTATGAGTCTGGACTGTGTAGTGAGATCTTGTACCAAATAATGAATAAATAAATAAATAAATAAATAAATAAATCTTTTAAATGATGATACTAATGGCCTTAGTTTCTGACTTTCGTTTTATGCTCATAAAATAGTGTAATATTTCCTCATTCAACAATTATTTGCTGAGTGCTTGGCACATAAAGGAGCTAGTAATGAGTCAGTAAGAGAAAACTGAGAGAGACAGAGACACAGAGACAGAGACAGAGACAGAGCCAGAGACAGGGACAGAAGAAAACAGAAAGAAGGAAAAGGGAGAAAAAAACAACCTGAGATGTTTAACACGTTCTAGCAGGCAGTGGAGTTGGAATGAGCACTCCCCGGAGGAAAGCTGCATGAGGGACCACTGCAGTTTTTTTTTTTTAACAGAGAACAAATCAGAATTAAAACAAAAATTATAAGTGATACAAAATTTTACTTAATAGAGTAATATAAATTTCACAGTATTTGTTGTAATGTATAGTGTTGTCTTCCAACCAGTTATTCATGTTACCAGACATATGCATGTAAAATTGGAAGAAAAACATGTATAAGAAAGTAAGAAGTGAAAAAATACAAACAGCTGAACAAAGGAGATGAAACAAATTAAAGCATTAATTGCTTCTTTCCATAGGCCAGCAAAAATTCACAGTACAGTTGTTCCAACCATTCTGCTTACATACATAGATAAATCTCTTTCCCCCACTCCCTCTCATGTCCTTCTCCTCAACTCAGAAACTCTTTCTTTTTGAGTAAGTGCATTCCCTTTTCCCAGTATCTAGGGTCCACTTCAGATTCTGCTTTTCTCTTTCAGGTTCTCACACTAAGGAGACAATAAGATGTTTGCACACGTGGGCCTGATCTATTTCACTTAACAGTATGTTCTTGATTAAAATACCATTAGTATACCTCACAGAACTAGAGACAACTTTCATCAAATTCATTTGGAACCAGAACAGACTCAGAATATCAAAAGCAATCCTGGGAAACCAAGGAAAGGCAGAGGATATCACAATCCCTGACCTAAAGTTATACCATAAAGCTACTATGATAAAATCAGCATGGTACTGCCATAGAGACGGACCTGAGGATAATGGAACAGATAAGAAAATGCAGACGTGGATCTGGGGAGATCGCTCAGTGGTATAATTGCCTCCCTGGCAAACACAAGGTCCCAAATTTGATCCCCAGTACCACACAAATGATAATAATTAATAATAATAATGATGATGATGAAGAAGACTGCAAACACACTCAGCCACCTTATCTTTGATAAAGGAGCCAAATGGTGCTGGAAACCCTGGCTTTCTACATGCTAAAGGAAAGGCTAAAATAGACCCATGCCTATCACATACACAAAGCTACAGTCAAAATGGATCAAAAGATTTAAATATTAAAACAGAAACACTAAATCTTCTGGGAAAAAATGTAGGTAGAAATCTTAAAGGCCGTTTCAGTTTTAGACTGTGTATAGAGGAAGTGAGAGATGTATTATGCAGGGCACAGATAGGGACACAGATAAGGGCGAGAGAGAGTACCACATGGAAGGTGCCAAAGCAGGGCTCCAGCGCTCTGCAGACACACAGGCCAGATCACAGGGATGGAGGAGCTGTGGTGAGGCCATCGGTCCCTGAAAACAGATTCCCTCTTCCTATCTTGAATATGGCAACCTGGTTTTAATGGACCTTCTGCCTGCCCCACTGTATCCTACATGGCACCCACAGTGATCAGGTTATGAAACTGCTTCCTGGTTTCTAGAGGCAGGAACTATACTGGTCAGGGTTTTACTTAGAGGAACAGAACAGATATAATGTAAGGAATGGATATTAACACAAATATATACTCTATAAGGAATTATACGATTGGCTTATAATTGTCAGCCACAGAGTCAGATGAGAAAGCATGCAGAGGAGGGCGTCTGCACACTCTGGACTGAAGAATTCAATCCTCAGGTCTCGACTTGACTGCAGCACTCCGTGTAAGTCTCTTTCCATCGGCTGATGGGTCTGCAATGGAAGACTGAAGTGTCTATAATGGACGCTGAAGAGTGCGATAGATGACGAAAGATCCAAGCTGGGGCCCGAAGAGTCTGCACTGCAAGCCAGATGAAGTCTAGGCTGAATGCAAAGACTGAAACTTCTCTGACAAAGTGAAATCTTGCCTCCTTCCTCAGCCCTTTAAAAAGTCTCTTTGTGTTCAGTCATTCTGACGTAGGCCCATTGTGTCCTAGGGTGGAACCAACCATACACCAGGAAGGGCCCTTGATCCTGCTCTAGGGAGGAGCCAATCATATCCTAGGCCCTGCACACACAGGCACACAAAAAAACACACACAGTAACACACAGAATTTTATACCCATAGAGAGACAAATGGGTAGAATCATTGATATGAAGACCTAAACACAAAGATATATAAAGATACACATACACACAAATGTCCACCCATAGAGATACATACATAGGTGCACGTACACACACACACACACACACACACACACACAAAGGCCATGGATGGGCCCAGTCTCTGGTGCTCTACAGAGGGGAGATCAGAGCCACTCCATGTGGAGGGCACAAGCCCTGGTGGCCACTCCTCAGGATGTCTCATGCAGAGACATCCCAGGAGAAGCAAGGCAGAGCCACTCGGGAGTGAGGGGACATTAACTCCTGCCAAATGGCTTGTGAGTTTGATGTGTCTGTGTAAAACATTGTCGAGCTTGTGGGTATGTGAGAGGATCCTGCCTCAGTGGGAAGCATAGGGCACAGCCTTGATGAAATCTATGATCAAGTGCCCCAGCGTCTCCTCAGAATTTCATTAGCATGCACGTGGAGATCATGTGGTAGCCAACTGACTAAATAATTTGGGAAACTCACTGATGTGTTCAAAGATTTCTGGATGAGTAGGGCTTGAACACATCAGACCACCAAGGACAAACACAGGCTTGTGATGGTCCTACAAGAGCCTTGGCCTACCTCAGATAGCTGCAAACTCACTGCCAGCCCCAATCCCTCACACCCTGCAAAGGCAGAGATATTCCTTGAATCCATGCATCTTCCTCCAGAAAGCAGGCCCACCCACACACAGTGGCCTGATGACTAGTCACTTCCGGTTATGTTGCTCTGTCACTTAATACTCTTTGCCAGACAGAAACAAGAGCGCTGGCAGCAAGGCAGCTCTAAGAGGGAAACTGTTTCTTTAGAACAACTGTGACCTGAAGAACAAGCAACCATTCCCAGGGAGACATAGAATGAGAGATTGGCAAGCACTGTGGCAGATCAGCAGGGGTGGGCAGGTGGAGCTGCCTTTCGATCGGCTTCTACCCACAGGGGAGGCTGTCATTCGGTTTGGGGTCACTTCTTGCCTGAAAATGGTAAGGGAGGCTAGGAATTCAGTGAAATCCCAAGCCATGGATGTGGAGAGTCAAGCTCAGTGCTGTCATCTAGGAGTTGAATCCCAGATTTTTCTCTAGGAAACTTGGACCATGGCCAATAGCCTTCTCAGACATAGCAGCCTCCACTGAAAAATGGAGATTACTGTCAGCCCACCTGCCTGGTAGAAGAGAAGATAAATGTGATGGCAGTCATGACAGCTGCCCTTCACTATTTCTAGCTCAGAGCCAAGTGCTCCAGGTATATTGTCATCTAGTTCTCTGCCATGATGAGCCATATGACCAGTTAGAATGGCATAGCTGTAAATAAGAAACATCTCAGAGAAGAGCAAACCAGCACAAGAAGAACACAAGCAGAAAGAAAATAATGAAGATGAGTGCAGCAATAAATGACACTGGGAGTAGAAAATCAATAGTGAGAATCAACAAAACAAAAAGTTTGTTCTTGAGAAAGATCAACAAAATTGACAAACTCTTAGCTAGATAGAAAAAAATAAAAGCGAGAGTACTCCAATCACTAGTCAGGCAGGGTTGTGGTGACCATGCTAAGATGACCTTACAGAAACACAGTTGGCTCAAAGCATCAGCAGAATCACTTCACATAATATCCAGAGGCAAAGTCAGGCACGGAAGGAAGATCACTCAGTAGCCCAACGGGGACTGCGTGTCAACTCTGTTCACCCAACAGGTCTATACTGTCTGCTCTCCTGGCACACAACAGGAGCTGCTACCTTGTGACGTGTGTTAGCCAAGGAAATGTGAGCAGATTGGCGTAGGTCACTCCTGAGAGGTGGTGTCCACAGTGGACTTATGTTGATGCTACATGCTTTCCATCATGCCCTTTTCCTGAGCTGTGAAAATCATGTGAGCCTTGTGTGAAAAGGGAGCTTCCATCTCCTGTGGCCACTGAGTGGCTGCAATGAGGGGACCCCCTTATCTTCTGGGTGACTGTTATGGACTGCTACAAGTACTGAAAAATAAGTAAGAATACTATGTGCGTTGTTTTAAGCCAGTTAGGTACTGGTGTTGCTTAATACAGCACATAAGAAAGACTGTCCGTAGACCCAGCTTCATGCTACTGTTGATTCCCTCAGGATACCAAGCTCTGTACAACAGGGTCCATGCATAGTCATAAATAGGAACAAAATATTTATTTCTCATATCTTTGAGGATGGAGAAAAATGCTTCCCCAATGATCAAACAAGCTTCTCTGTTCACTGATTGGGTCAATGGAGGGCTCATGTGTATCTCTGAACCAATAAATGTTGCCAGGGGATGCCTACATACACTGGCTAGGTCAGTCATCTGCTGGAATCTGAGCCCCAAACTCCAGGACACAGGTTCACGTTATACTATTCATAGCATTTATTTCAGGGTTGGTAAAGGTGGTGAAGAAGAAACTGGGTTTATTAACATGTTCGAAGTCAATAATTGGCAGTTGTAGATCAAGTTTTACAGGTGGAGTCCTGACTATGCAAAAGCCTGGATGGCAAATGAGTGCTCACTGGCTGATCTCCAGGAACTAGAGGAAGAGGTACAGGGAATACATGATCCAGTCACGCTGTAGCCATATGGTACGGTTAGCAAGAGAATCCAGTGAGACAGCATATGCTCTAAATGTCATGAGACACCTAGCTGGGCTCACAAGAAGTCATAGACACATGTCACTCAAACTTGTCAGGACTTAGCGCTTGATAAAATGAGAAGGGAAATACATTGCTTCTCTTCTATACCCACTGCAGTTATGAAAATCTGATGAGATAATAAATGTGAATGTGTTTTGGAAAGTTTTACTTGTATGATTCATCATACAAGTAAAAATTATAGCTTATACAAAATAATAATTTATCAACATTACATCTCCTTGACCTACTGCTAAGTGGCTCCGGAAATCTGATAGTGGTGATTTAACATTTTGGTAGGATGTTTCTACTTTTCACTTCTCCACATGCAAGATGGTATTTCCTGTCCCACCAAAAATATATATATCTGAGAGAAAAGTGATGGAAAGGGTGAGAATTAGTCTTGTCGGGAAGAGGCAAGCCTGGGCTTTTGGTGGGCAGCAACTAGGATATTCTTTTCCTTTTGTCAGCTACTCATCTTGAGTCTTAAAAATTGACAGCAGGCTCTCCGGTGTGTGAAAATTAGTCAGGGCTGCACTTACGCAGCTGGGCCCCGTATGCCTCTTTCTTTCTCTCCTCGTTTGTCTCCTGACTTCCTATTCTCTTCCCATTCCCCTTCCCTCTCTTTCTCCTCACATTTCTATCAACTCTATTATCTCTCACTACGGACTGGTTGGGGTAATAAAGATTCTTTGAGATCTCTTGAGTGTAGCTGCTCTGTCCTTGGAAATGCATGCACCTGGCCTGAAGCGACTTCCAAAGACCTTGGGGCTGCCTCTATAGCTCAGTTGATTTGTGGGCTGCCTCCTGCCACACTGAGCGTGGAAACCATTTCCTGTCACAGCCTGTATACCTCATGGACAGGGGTGGGAAGGCAGTGGTAGTGGTGGGGTGATGACTGTGGTAGTGAGGGAGGCAGAGGGGCTTGCTAGTAGCGATGATGGTGACAGAGGGGAGATAACAGTGCTGACAGTGATAATGGTGGTGATGGGGGTGATAGCCATGATGTCAGACATGGTGGGACAAGTGGTTGTGAGTGACAACATGCTCATCCTCTTTGCTCCTTGTTGTCACTTCCTGACCATTCCTTACCATTTTTTTTGTGCATCCCAGAATGGATGAGGGCAACAAGGAGCAAGGTGCCTGCCTACCATCACCATAGTAACCATAACCACCATTACCACTGGGCCCCGAGGTATATGTGGGAGGAGATAACACATCTCAGCAGGCCCACCACCTCAGTTCCTTAGGTTTTTAACTTTTTGCCTCTATAGATGCCTGCCATTTTCCCTCACCTGCTAGCAACCCCAGATCCCTGTGGTGCTGTGCTGTTTGTGCCACCAAGCACCTATCTCTATCTGCAGCATTTTCCTGTGTCACTCTACATGTCATAGCTGCGGCTGCCTTCATTTCACAAAGTACAGAGGCAACCTGAGGTCACTTCCTATGCCCTTGCTCTGACATCAGCTGACAGCACCCACCAATCACCCTGCCTCTGGTTGATGCTAGAAGCCATCTCTGAAGCCATTCAGGCTCTCCTTAAGCTGGAGGTTTTGAGCAGTTGATTTCAGAAACAAGTCTTTACCAGTGAGACTGGAAACCAGCTTGCCTCTAAACTCAATCTATGCAGCCTGTCAGGCACACCTAGAGCTAGATGAGTTAAGCCAGGGCTACAGGAAAGGGAGGTACTGGGGTCTGGAACTCACATGGTGCAAGACAAACACTATCAGGAGTTTCCTTACAGCCCAGGTGATGAGCTTCCAAATTGGACCCAAGCTCTACAGATGGATTCTGCCTTCATCCAGTCACCTTTATGCCTAGGGAAGGACCAGGCAGTCTCCACCACAGTGGGACAGTGTAGAAACCCATTCATCTCCCCAGTAGGAGAATGAGGATTTGCAGAGGGTCCTAAGAATGCTGCCTCAAGTGGAGGGGAGGGAGAAGGGGGCTGCTGGCTGGCTTGAGGGCACTGGAAGAGAAGAAACCCCCAGAACAGGACGGAAGCAGCGGCCATAAAGCCCTTTTTCCCATGGCAGCATGCCCTTTTCACTATCTCACGCATGGTACACGCCTGTGTAAGAATCCACAGTGAAGAATATGTAAACTTTATGGGTTTTCCAATACTGATCCTGTGGGCTTCAGGAGGGTTGGCAGTGACCTACGAACCAACAGTCGTGGCACAGAAGGAGGAAGAAGAGAGGCCAAAACTGGAATTAAACACTTTACAACAAGAAGCAGTAAGTGCTCCTAGAGTGCTGTGGAGGGAACCAGGGAGTGTATGAGGCTACTTCTCATTGGGGTTAAGGATAAAGACAAGCACAGAGAGAAGAAAGAGTATTTTCAGGCTGTTTCAAGGTGTCAAGCAACATGACTAATGCCCTTTGCTCTGCCTTAAGTGCAGGGAAATCTGCAAGACTGTGGTTTCAAGTGTATTATTCTATTCAAATATTGATTCTTTGCATTCACTGCTCTCCCAGACCGGCTTCCCAGGTGCCCTGGGTTAACATTCACATTAATTAGAAGCAGCGGGCCTGGGTGAAGGGCTCTAATTTCTGCAGCTGTTGTGAATTGTACTACAACACATACGGGTATCCTGGTGTCTCAATAGCATGACGACTTTCCTTCTTTCAAAAATATATCCGGGAATAGTACAACTGGGTCAAATGAAAGCTCTACTTTTAGGGCTTTTTTTTGAAGGCCTTATTACCAATTTCTATAGTATCCATCTCTACTTTCATTCCCACCAACAAAGACTAAGGGAACCTCAGAATCCTTGCTGGCCTTTACTGCTTTTGTTGTCTGGGTGTTAGCCATTGCGACCGGGTAAGACGGAATCTGGGTGTACTTTGACTTGCATTTCTTTGATGGTTGAAGATTTTTTCACATACTAACTTTCCTGACTCAAAATAGCTGGCTGCAGTGTGAGGCCCTACAGGGGTATAGCCCTTCCCCCCACAGAGGTGACAGGTAGAAGCCACAGGCTCTCTCCCTCCCAGCATGACTATCCATGAATAGGATATGGAAGGACTATTATCCAGTCATTGGCAGGATAGGTAACCGAAGTAATTACTTAGACCCACAAGATGATACCAGAATGTGCTATGAATGGACAGTTGTTGTCAGGAACTTCAGCACTGGCTCACCCTAACACGCTGTTAAGAACAAGCCACAGGGGCTGGCGAGATAGCTCAGCAGCCTAAAGCACCTCCTTAGGCAAGCTTAGGCAACCACAGGGGCCTCGGTTCAATCCCTGGCACCACATACTATGCTAGCCCCACCTCCAGGGCAGGCTAAGCCAGCCATTATAAAAAAGAACAAACCACATCCCAGTGGGCTGCTTCATCATGCTAGTAGAGAGAAAAGAGAACTGGGAGCCTGGCATCTGATCTGCTGCTGGTTGTTTAAATCTGAGTTGTGCTGACCACATTCTAGAAGACTTGGAGCCTTACGAAAAAGAAAAGAACCTGCCTGATACATGTTTCATTTCTAGTCTTAAATGAATTCTAAGAAGCCATCAAATAGAACATTAGCTGTGTGACCTTGGTAAACCATGTGGTCATTCTGCATGTTGTGTCTTGCAGCTTACGTAAGGATTGTGACGAATGAACAATCTGAACATTGAAGGCCTTCACATGCATGAATTCTACTAGTCTTTCCTTAGACAAAATTCTGGTATTCATTTTCTACTTTTCCAAAGCATGCACCTTTTCCAGCTATGGGTGCCTTGTTTCCTGCTACTGCCAATGGCAAAGTTGTCTGGCAGGACTGCAGTGACAAACGCATCTGAGAGACAGCAACATGCATGACAGATTTTGAAAGCCCCAGGTCGCCTTGCAGATGCAGTGGGGCTCTGGAGGCCCTGTGCAGTGTCTGCTGGCACATCACTGGCCCAGAGCTTCAAGCAGCTGAGTGCACTTCACTGAGAGCCCTCCACGGTTTTCTGCAGAGCTTTTGTCTTAGTGAGGCCCAAAGTACCTTCTGCTAGCCTTTGCACTCCCTCCTTGGCATTCTTCCTTTGGAGAGGCATTGTCCAAAGTACACAAAAGCTGGGACACCAAGACCTCCTCTTTTGCCCACTTTTCATCCAGCTGCCAAACCAGCTTCTGCTGGAGGCTCTGTCAAGCTATCAAGGCAAAAGACATCGTGCTCTTTACTCCTCGGTTAAAATAATACGGTGTTTCTATCGAAAATACTCATTTCACAAGTGCTTCTGAAAAGCCGAGGGATGATTCCAACGCTGCTTCTCCATTATAATTGCTTTGCATGTATAAAGCAAAGTTTGCATTTCATGGCAAAAAGCATCTGTAAGGCCCTGAAAGCTCACAGATGTCATCTGTGTACCCTGCCGAGAAACCAAAAATATGCAGACACTTAAAAATAACCGTGCATTTTGCAGGTAGTTCCATATTCAATATTAAGTGTCCTCCTCTCAAACACAAGTGCTTATAATGCTAAATTAACTGTTAACAAGTATTTTAAATAGTCCAATTTATGCAAATTCAAAGATATTCCCATGTGGAACTGATTATTTTTACCTTCCAAAAGGCAACACTTCCATCAGCAGCTGGGGAGTCAGGACGCTGGGACCGAGCTTCTTTCAGGGTGGCTTCTGGACTCCAGGTCTGTTCTGCCAATGATGCCTCTTGTGTCGCTCACTTCAGAACTGGCCGGTGACACTTAGGCCTGCTTGAGTTGTGTGTGGTGGTGAGGAAGCTAAGATCTGTTGTGCCTTTTGGGAGGACGAGAGGACACAGCTTGTGCGGCCAGAGATTACAACACCATACACCGTGAGCATCCTTGTCTCTCAAGAGTCAGGGCAGATAGAGAAGCAATCGTTGAGCTCTCTGGAAGACGCTCCTCTCTTCTGCTTACCCCCCAGGAGAATGTCATGGACTTAACGGGGGAAACCCAAAGCCAACCGCTGCTGGGGCTATGAGCTGCTTCCAGAGTGTGGAGCCCTGCTTTGCTATGTGTTTAAGGGACCCTGAGGCTGTCCCTTCCATTTTCTTTGTCATGGGCCTGGGACAGAGCTCTTTCCCCTATGCTCCCCACTGGGGAAATCTGTGGCCTTTCATTCCTTTTAGTTTTGATGTAAAACCCAAGCCCAACTTACAGACACTGTGGACTCTGTGGCCCCGTAATGTCCTTATCCGTTCTTCAGCCACACTGTGACCTGCATTTGTGCTCAGAGGCCTTTCGTGGCGCTCCAGCCTCCATTCCCACATCTGCGCTTCAGGGAGGCGCTCCAGGTGGGCACTGCACCACTCCCCCTGCCTCATACATCGTACACTCATGCTGGCCACTGTTTCCGGAGTCCTCCTCCACGGCCTTCTCACTGAGGAGCTTCAGAGACAAAGTTTGTCCTGCTCAGGGCAGCCCTGAGTCTGAAGGGGACCCGGCCAAGCAGGGGCTGTACAAACATGTGACACAGGCAAGAAAGGACTTGCAAAGCCTCCTGAGACAGGGATTCACTTTTGCTACTTTGGAGTTGCAAATGGAGATCTCATTGTATGAAAAATAAAGTAGCTTTTCCTATTCAGGTGACGCTGAACATAAAGACTGTTCTAAGGAAAGCCAGTTTTGGACACAGCCATCAGACTTCCGTAAAGAAAAGGGTGAACATCGCATCATTATTCCA
>PVJA010014982.1:8001-46427 GCA_004027025.1 Myocastor coypus
TTTTTTTTTTTTTTTTTTTTTTTTTTTTTTTTTTTTTTTTTTTTTTTTTTTTTTTTTTTTGGATCGGGAGATAAACTTGGAATTTTGAGCTTGTCAGCCAAGTGTTTATGCCAGTGACCTATCTCCCTGACCCCTCTCACTGATAAATATTTAAATTGCCTGCAATTTATCCACATTAAGTAGGATGATCATTATTCTAGTCAGTTTTTGCACATATCTGCCCTTTCTTAAGAATAAATTTTAATATACATTTAACTCCTGAATGAAAATATATCAGTATTCTTCAAAGTTCTTTTTCATTTACCTTTATGAAAACTGTCGATTCATGTGGAAAAACTGTATCATTTCAAGCATATTAGAGACTTAAATGTAAAAAATAAAATTTTGAAAATTTAGAATAAAATTTGTAAAAATATCTGTTGTGATAGCAGCTTAGGGAAGTAAAACATAAGGAACAAATATAACAAATATAACAACAATTCAAAGGGCCGGCCTGATAGCTCAGTGGACTGAAGTGTCTGCTTAGTCAGACAGAGTGGCCAGAGTTCCATACCCAGCATTCCATGCCAGCCCCACCCATAGGCCCTGAGATTGTGACTGAGACTGGGTGTGGTAGTGTGTAATTTCTAGGCTCTGAGAGGCTGAAAACAGGAGAATCACTGCAAGTCCAATCTACATAGTGAGACCCTATAGACCCTGTCCTACATAAAATAATAATAATAATAGTAATAATAATAATAATAATTTAAGCATGTTGAAATGTACAATTTTAATATACATTATTTTAAAAGATAGGATAGAAGATAGAATGCAGACTGGCAGAATATATCTATAAAACCCAAGAGTATTAAGATCTAGAATATAAGATCACATAAATCAGTAAAAAGGTAATATGACAGAAAAAATAGACAGAGAATACAAAAGGTAATTCACCAAAAAAGGAAACCTGAATGGCCATTAAACTTCTATACAAAACTAAACTCTACATCAACAAACTGGGACCCATCTATCAGATTGGTGAAAATTTGAACCTCTGACATCAAATTTAATAGGGACATGGCATGCTTATCTCAGATATTGTTAACCAGAACGTGAATTCGTTCAGACTTGTAGAGAAGCAGTCATCAAACAGCTGTGAAGTTAACATCATAGGTGTGCTTACCAGGGTCAGAACTTTGTGGGTCAGGGGAGTGTTTAGGAGATATTACTTAAGGAGGACCCCACTTTCAGGGTCATGTAGATACAGTACTCTTACCTCATAATGTGAACTCCCTTAAATATTGCTCTCCAGGTCTTTTATTTATCTTACCTTAGTCCTGGTCCTAATCTACAGAGCCTAAAAATCAGTAATTCTGTGCCCATGCTTGTGTGTATATGTACTCCACAATATTACCCATGCACTACAAGGTATGGAAAACATTCTGCAGGCTAAATTGTTTCAGGGTTTGCGCTCTATAGAACCCGACTTGTGAATCCAGGTGAGTCAGGATGATGTGGTGTTCCAGAACTGGATCACTGGCTATCTCCTGGCAAAGAGCAGCCTGTCACTAATAGTAAGTTGAGCACAAATAGTCCAGAGTGAAGTTTCTATGTAATGGAGTCTTCTCAAAATAATATCCACCCGTAGCCTCAGATTATGGCCTTAAGAAGGGATTTATTGTAAGTAATAATGGTTTTGAGATTAAACCACATCGAATTCAAGGTGAGTATCAAGTTTAATGACTAGTATCCTTGTAAGAAGAGGCAGAGAGGAGCCAGGCGTGGTGGCTCACGCCTGTAATCCCAGCACTTGGGAGGCTGAGGCAGGAGGATCAGTGCGAGTTCGAGACCAGCCTGGGCTACAAAAGTGAGCGCAGGACCAGCCTCAACTGCATAGCGAGACCCTGTCTCAAAAAGACAAAAAAAAAAAAAAAAAGAAGAGGCAGAGACACAGACTGACACAGGGAAAAAGGCCACCCGACGACAAAAACAAGTGACAGAATCATGCAGCCCCCATTCCCGGAATCATAGCAAAGATAAGAAAGGATTCTTCCCTGAAGCCTTGTGAAGGAGCTAAGATCTGTCCTCACCTTGATTTCAGACTTGTGGCAGCCAGAGCTGTGAGAGGACAAACTTCTCTTGCTTTTGGCAATCTATAGGGGCAGCGTTAGGGAGTTAATACACAGCCCAACTGTTAAAACTTTCACCAGAGGCAAACTGGGATCATGTGTTAGCAGAAGGAAATGCAGTGCTGGCTTAAGGGGCAAGGCATTAGCAAGATTTAGAGAAAAGCCGATTGTAACAGCACAAGAAGAGCTTTCACTTTAAGGTAGACTGACACCTGGAAAACAAAAAGCCCAGCAAATTAATAGCCAGTGGAGAGACACACAGTGGAGCCAGAGGAGCTGCCTGCTTTTTAAGAGGCCTTTATCTCCTTTAGGGCCCAGGACCTTTGTCAGAGCTATAGACCAGAGAAAGATCTACTCTCGCCCAAGGCAAGGCCACAGTGCCAATGTCAGGACCTTGGTATGAAAGGACAGTGCTCTGGGACTAGAAAAGGGACAACGCATTGGTTTTAGCACTCCCCTGTCCCCCACGTTGAAATGGCTAGGTCCTTGGAGGCAGATAGCAAAGGAAGGAATTAAATGCTGGGGTCAGCTGGCAGGGGGCAGTGGGTAAGAGTCGCACCATCCAGGGCAGGACACCTGTAGCATGAGGCAAAGGCGAGGCGCGCTTGCTTCTGGTGTGCAGCTAGGTGAGGACCACGCCCTCATTCCTCCTGTGACTGCCAGCAGTCACAGCTGATGGCCTATTGCTGAGCCTGTCGTGGGAATTGCCCAGCGAGGTCAAGCCCCAGCCCCAGGGCCGTCCCATATCAGTGGCTAGTCAATCTTGGAGGCAGAGTAGGCCCCCTGCCATGTCTGGGTGACCTCGAGGGGTTTTCGTAGCTCCGCACTCCCTGTAGGGTTGGCTGTGGCCTCCGTGTAGGGCATCACAGTCCAACCTCCTTGCACTCAGCTCTCTGTCTTCCCTCCCTTCAGGAAACCTCTTGGAGAACATCTTGGTCTGAGTAGCTGCTCCTGGGAGACTACCTGAGACAGCGGTGCTACCATCGGCCCATGGGGTCTCGATACTGCATAAAACAGCAATAGTGGCAAAACAAGTACTTATAATTAACTGTTTGCTAAAGACCCAACAGCTGAGAGCTTCATAAACTGTTCATTTCTTTAAGTTACTTACTTTTATCTTTTATTTTTGCTGTTACCACGAGGGATTGAACCCAAGACCTGACACATGTTCATCAGGAGCTTTACCACTACATTCTGTGTCCAGCTCTTTTTATTTTGTATTTTGAGTCAGGGTCTTATTAAATTATACAGGTTGGCCTAGCACTTCCAAGCCTCCTGCCTCAGCCTCCTGAGTAGCTGGGATGACAGGTGGGCACTCTGTACCCTGCTTATTCATTGATTTCAGGACATCCTTCCTTTATTGGCTCTACGCACATCTACGTTTTTTAAATGAAAGATGCATGAAATTGAGTCAGGCTTTACAAACAAAGCTCTCCTGCATGTCAGGAAACAAAGGACTCTCAGGAGAGTCCAGTTTTACAAAAACACATTCATGCTGAAATGGATGGGTTTAGCGTTCTCAGCGAGGTCACTTCATATCTTTAGCTTTTAGATCAGAGGACTGAGAATGCACAGGTCATGGGACATTAGCTAGAAATAATGAAGCTTTTTGGAGAAGCTCTGAGGCCACAACAAGGGAGGTGCTTGGTTCACAGCCTGTGCGGTGCGCACTGTGCCTGCCAGCTTCCTCCAAACAGATGACCTGAGAGTAAATGTGAAGAGTTAAGTGAATTAACACAGCACAAAGGGAATCCTCCTGGTGATGTGAGCCTGCGATCTAGCAGTTGTGCAGCTATAATGTGAAAGGCCCCAGCAGGCAACCTGACTCCTGCCACAGTGCAAAGGACTCCAGCTAAGAGACAGCAGATACTAGTCCAAAGGTGCCGCCCAGAGCCCAGAGGAACTGGGTCACTGTTACTGACTTGTCCAGTGTGGCTGGTGTGCAAGCAGAATGTGTGATTGTTGTGGCTCGTGTGTGTGTGTGTGTGTGTGTGTGTGTGTGTGTGTGTGTGTGTGTGGTACCAGGGATTGAACTCAGGACCTTGTACTTGCCAGGCAAGCGCTTATGCTACTGAGCTGTCTCCTTGGCCTTGTTGTAGCTTTTGATGGATGGATAGTCATACTCAGGGTCGGTTTAGCTCCTTTCATGCTGACCACTGAATAGAAAAGTTAAGAGTTGTGGACAAAGGCGAGGGAAGCTGTAGCTTTAAGTACCCTCCCCCAACATCTTACTACAACTAATGCAAGACACAGGTGTGGCTAAGACAAGACGACTTCGTTCTGTGAGGTCAGGAAAGTGAAAGGCATCCGCAGAACGGGAAAAAGATTGCAAAGCATTCATCTAAAGAGGGACTGGTATCCAGAGCATGTAAATAAATGTTATAACTTGATAATAATAATAATAACGTTAAAAACAGGCAAAGGAATTTCTCCAAGGAAGCTATACAAATGGCAAGCCCATGAAAAGGCGCTGAACAACATGAGCCATTAAGGAAACGCAAGTGAAGCCCAGAATGACTAGATTCAGGAAGACACATTAGACTGAATGTTGGCAAGGATGTGGAGAAACTGGAAAACTAATTTGGTTCAGCTGCTTTGGAAAATGAATTGTAATTTCTTCAAAAGGTTAAACACAATTATCATATGATCTAGCCATTCTACGCCTAGGTGGAATCCAAGAGAGATGAAAACACGTGTCCATATAAGATCTTGCACACTGGCCCGGCAGGATGGCTCAGTGGTCTAAAGCGCCTGCTTAAGAAAGCTTGGGTGGCTGCAGGGACCGTGGTTCGATCCGTGGCACCACATGCTGCACCAGCCCTGCCCTCGGGGCGGGATGAGCCAGCCATAAAAATAAATAAACAAACAAAAGTTCTGAAACAAGAAAAAAAAATTAAAAAAAAAAGATTTTGCACATAAGTGTTCATTAGCAGCATAATGCATCAAACCTAAGAGCTAAAAACAGCCCAAATGTCTATTAACATCTGTTAGTGAGTGGACAAGCAAAATGTGGTGTGGCTACCTAGTGGAACGCTCTTCGGCTATGAAGAGTTACAAAGCGCCCTGGTATGCTGCAGTCTGGATGAGTCTTCAAAACATAGGTGGGGTGACAGAAAGAAGTTGCAAAAGACTATGTATTATATCATTTTATTTCTGTGCAACTCTCAGAATACACATAGCTATAGAGACAAAAGCAGACTTGCAGTGGTCCAGGATTAGGAAATAGTTAATAGAGGGGCATCTAATGGGTTTAGGGGTCTCTTTTCAAGACGATAAAAATCTTCTAAAATTAGACTGTAGAAATGATGTCACAATTCTTGGACTATAATAAAGCCACTGAATTGTAGACTTTAGATGCATGAATTTTATGATGTGGGCATTATACCTCAATAAAAGTGTTAAACATTTTTTTCAAAAAGAAATAACTTCATTACATTAAAATTAATTTTCTTTTAGTCTGACATAGACAGGAACTACTCATTCTTAATCTCCCGATGCACAGCCTGGCCCTCATGGTAACACTGTTCCATCTCATATGACTTCATCTCTGAGGTTTCTTCACCTTGCATGTTTGTGTCAGAGCCTAGAGCCACTGGTATGATGACTTTTCAAGCAGAAAGATGTAAAGACCAAAAATTAATGGTAAAGCCCTTTGGAGGCATTTACTAGCTTGGAGTTACCTTTGCTAGGACACTGATTCTCCTCATGGATCCATTTCTTTCCCTTCCTATTCTTCATTATTTCTGGGGTGGATGTACTACTACTTCCCTGAGAGCCTGTCCTACCTCTAACCCAAGAGGATTATAGCTCCGAATAAAGCTGTGTTTACCTAGGTAACTTGCTTTGACTTGTGGAATGAAAGAAGTCATAAGTTTAAGGAAGCATTGAGATTTACCACAGAGTTTTTGTTTCCATCCACGATGAAAGGTGTCTCCTCCAGACAGAGTGTCTCCTTCAGCTGCAGCCCTGTGGCCTCCAGGGAAGAGAGGTGTGCTGGTGTTGGAGGCCCCTGGATGTTGCTAGTGAATACAGTGGTTATGGTTTGTGCCTAGTTGTCCGCACAAAGCCTCATGCAATCATGGGGCGTGGCTTCTATAGATTGAGACTTGATTCGTGATCCCTGGGATTGTGTTTTAGTACTGATGGGATTATCAGTCTGAGTAAGGCTGAGACTATGGGTGTGGTCCAGAGCGGATATCCTAAGGCAGAGAGCCTGAATGTAATATAAAGAGCAACAGAGAGACAGACTCAAGCTGTTGCTGCTGCTCTGCTGCCCTGATTGATTGGCTGCCTCTACCACCATTTTGTTGCTGTTCCACCGCCATGAACTGGAGGCTCTCTGCTCTGTTCCTCTCAGCCTTGGGCCAGCCAAATATGGACTGAAACCTCCAGTAACTGTGAGCTAAATAAACCTTTCCTTCCTTCATTTTGAGTGTCGGGTATTTGTCTCATCAACGAGTGAAAAGTAAGTAAGACAACAGTATTATCATAGTGAATATGAGAACACAGGATTTTGATTTTTCAGAAAACATGTTTTGAATGTTAACATATTAAAATTCTGTGGCTACAAGATTTAACGTATTCTGGGACCAGGGATATAGCTCAGTGGCTTCAGGGCCTGCTTGGCAAGCACAAGGTCCTGAGTTCATCCCCAATGCAAAAAGAAAGAGAGAAAGAAAAAGCAAGCAAGCAAGAAAGAAGAGAAGAGAAGAGAAGAGAAGAGAAGAGAAGAGAAGAGAAGAGAAGAGAAGAGAAGAGAAGAGAAGAGAAGAGATGAAAAGGAAGATTTAATGTATTCTGTTTTCAGATGCCTTATAGTGTACTTACTAAGACAGGTTAAAGTTACATATTACCAAATACAAATTATAAAATTATATGGTGAGTGATATGTGAGATATAAAGTATAATAAGAGGTTTAGAGTAGAAAGAGGCTATTTCTGACTTAGAAACCTCATGGAACTCTTAGAATAGCTTAAGTTTATACATATATATATATATATATATATATATATATATATATATATATTTAACCTAATATGTCATAGGTAGTTAGACAGGCATACTGCAATGTAGAATAGCATGAAACTCCGCTAAGCTGGTATAGTTTGTGTAGAGGTCCCCCCAAAGCCTAAAATGGTCATAGGTGAGGCTTTCCAGAGGTGGCTGGATCTAGAGCGTGGATTCAGAGATTAAATGTGTAATGCTGGGATAAATGGAGTGTGATTATTAAATTATCCCACTGAAGTGTCTGGCATAGTTCTGGGTGTGCATAACCGGAAGGTCCGCCCCGCACGTGAGTGCAACTCACCCTAAGGCTGTGCGGCATTGGTAGTGCATGAGGGACAGAAAGAGGGCGCTGCTTGTCGGTTGCTGCTGCCTCTGTTCGCTGCCTCTCTGCTTTGCTGCCTTCCTGCCTTCGGCCCACCATGGACTGTTTCTCCTCTGCCAAGCCACCTAACCCCAGACACAGCCAAATATGAACTGAAACCTCTATGGCTTATGAGCTAAATAAATAAATCTTTCCTGAGCATCAGATATTTTGTCTTAGTGACAAGAAGAGTAATTAAGACAACAGCTCACTGTGAGGCTGAGGCAGAAGGAATGTAAAGTCAAGTGCAGCCTGGGCAACTTAGTGACTTTGTGAGGTCTCCTCTCAGAATAAAAACAAATGCATACATAGATAAATAAACAAACACATAAGGCTGGGAATGTCGCTCACTGCAAAAGACCTGGATTCATTCCATACACAGTACTAAAAAGAAGAGGAAGGGGACAAAGCAGGAGGGGAAGAGAGGAAGGAGAAAAAGAAGGAAGAGGAGGAGGAGGGAGGAAGAGGAAGATGTAATTTAATATGCAAACTGTTCTAATTTCAGAGTTTGAGCTCTAAGACAAAATTACTTGACACTATAGATGATCTATAGTGCTTTCAAGCCTTTTCTTAATTGTGGATACATTATATAATATTATATAATATATAGTTGAATATATACCGGCAGTGTCATACCAGCACCAGAAGGGAGCAATGGTGCTTCTCCATGGGTCCATGAGCTAACTCCACTTGAGGGAAAAGAATCCTGTCGAACTGAAGAGCTTTGAGGTAAGGCTGGCCCTTCAGAAGGCTGCCTCACCAAGTTTCAGGATTAAAAATGTCTTCACATCCCCTGCTCCATCACTGTGTGGGTGAGACACAGAGGCACAGGGCAGCTCAAGAATGTTCCAGTCAGGCAGCCTGTTAGTGGTAGGCTGCGCTTAAGGACAGACCTCTAAATTCTCTGTTCTGCTGTTTGCTTTCTTGACTTCTGATAACTAAAAGTCTAGCCATATTTCTTCTGCCTTTCCTTGTAGCGAGTTCAATTTAACATCTGGTTCTATATAGCGAGGCCTTTCTGGCCCTTATCTCTGTCTGGGAAGTTTATATTTGTAATGCCATAGATAAGCTATTGAAATCTCTGTCAAATTAATTTTAATCTACTGCACTCAGGGAAACTCACACTGAGAATAAAGACACTAAGGCATACTTGCAGTTTTGGGGAGCCAAGGGTGCCTACATCCAGCTATGACGATGGCTACCTGCAACCAAGGCCTCCACCCAAGGACGAACCCGGGTGTCACTCATTTGTGAAGGAGTAGCTTGAGGGTGAGTGACCGTGAGAATGGTGGGAAGTGGGTGAGTGCCCTGAACTGGGCTAGGTAGGAGGCCTGCATCCACTTCTGCAATATGTAGAGCAGGATATGCAGAAAGAGCGATCGGCATTACACAATGAGATAGTGTGTCATCTTCTAGGGTTGGTGCTTCAGCTCTGATGTGTAAATTTTCAAGCACCAGGAACTCATAGCCTCTATCTGGAGCATTGGCTCTTCATCCCATCTTGCCCTGGCTCACACGCTGGGGAGCAGCAGGTGGGGACTCATGGGAAACACGCCTGCCATCTTCAAAGACTACCACCAGCACCTCGCCTAGATGGATATGCATCCTTAAACGCCACTTGAAAACTCCTAGCCAGCTCTGTGCGTGGAAACAGTCAAGTTCAGCCACAGTTGAGATGATCGCTTTTCCTTCCAGGAGAGTCACCCAGGTGGTCCTTCACAGTTCCAAAATTGAATAATTTAGGGTTTAAGTCACAAGTGTCCACAGGATCTGAATAGTTAATGGCCCTGGGGGATGTGGGCAGATGGGACATTCTTTAGGTGCTGCCCAGGCACGAGGACCTATGGTAACTGGAACTTTCTCAAGATTGAGTGATGTTCTGAGACAAGATTATTGAGCAGGGTGGGCAAGACCACTGCAAACAGAGGGAGCCATGTGAGTGAGAACCGAGCTGCTAGAACGTGTGCCTGTACTTCAAGAAAAGCCAGTGTTCCCACGAGGACACTAATCCAGACAAGGGCGGGCATTCTGCTGCCCGTGAGGAGAAATTTGCCCTAGCAGGTATCAGAAAGGTCCACATTCAAGGTACTAGTAGGACCCTTCTCCCTGGATGCCCCTGAAGCTGGCGAGTAACTGGAAAAGACAGGCTTTCCCCGGCCACCTACCCCTGTCCTGGTTGGAACGCTAAAGAAGGCACTGGAACTTACATTATCCTTCAGCAAGAGGAAGAAGTGCAGGGAAAATCCTAAGATGAGAGCACTGACAGATATCATCAGAACTGACTTGATTTTTCAATCTTCAGGAAGAGAAGAGGTATGGGGTAGACTTCAGGTTTAATTATAAGAAAAGGTGGGCAGTTTATAGGCAGTGGATGCCTTTAATATAAGTCATACTCCACACAGGAAGGGAGCGGCTATCTTAAATGATGCTATATATCTTAGAAAGCCAGGTGCTTGGCTTCCTCCCAGATGTCTTGTTTCCTCAGATAACTGTTCTGTTTCATTCCATTTGCTAAAATACAGTCCTGTGAAATTTTCCTGCCCTGGTGCTATGACTAAGACCTAAGAAGAAAAATCAGACCCAGAAAAAAAGTCAACATGCTTGTTCTCTTCTCCGTTGAAGTTTGGCCGAGGAGGTGTGGAATTTCCTACCAAATGTTTTTATTAAAGCCTTTCTGTTCACAAATGTCTTCTCGTTTAAAAATATATTTATGCTGCAGGAAATCTGAATGTGCCTTTACTGCGGTATGCTGAAAACAGACCATGAATACATGAAAACAATCAAGAACTACAGTGAAATTATTCAGGCATCTTTGACAGTCCTAATAGCAATTCTACTTAAATACAAAAGCGTATTTTTGAAAGCCAAACAGGAAATTATGTCCTCCAATTCTTCTTGTCCAATTTTAGTGTAGCCACTGTACCTCCAGGTGGCTATAATATGTCATATTGCAATAGTATTTTTTTTTTTATTTGTTTCAATGATTTCTTTTTTCCATAGTGGGAATCGAACTTAAGATCCTGCGCTTGCTAGTCAGAAGTGGACTCGAGGAGACTGGCTTTTGGCATCTTTGAGAGACTCCAGTTGGAGCACTGGGGTGGGCCTGTGGTTAATCTCTGCTTTACTAATAATTTCCATGAGGTTTGGACAAGTTCCCTCTGGTCGTCGGGCTTCATGTGTTCATTTTTAGTGTGATGGGGATCTTTGATAACTTCTAAGTCCTTAGTAAGTCGCAGTGCTTGATTTTAATTTTTCATAAAACTTCTAGCTTGATGATTCATTTAAAAAATAAATTTACATTATATATATATATATATATATATATATATATATATATATATATATATTGTCTTTTTGAGACAGGGTCTCGCTATGCAATTGAGGCTGGCTTTGAGCTCACTTTTGTAGCCCAGGCTGGTCTCGAACTCACATCAATCCTCCTGCCTCAGCCTCCCGAGTGCTGGGATTACAGGCATGAGCCACCATGCCCGGCTTATCTTATTATATTTTTTGTATCGCCTCCTCGTTGTGTTTTGTCCATTGAGAGCATCTACTTATCTTCATAAAAGTTTATCTATCTTTGCAATCATACACAAAACGCGTCTGACAGTGGAGCAACTGCATCATTTTAGAGTCTTTCAGCTAAAAATCAAGTGCGTACCAGTTGTTGATTGAATGATATTGCAGATCACTCAGGAAGAAGTTAATACAATTTTCCATTTGAAAGAGAACCAGGGATACTTCGGCAGGCTCCAGTATGCACCACTGCTGAATGTCCTTATTCCTTGAAGCTTTATTAGCAGGTTCATTAATGTAGCATTGCCTTGGGGGACGATAACAGTATTGGTAGTTCGTTTGTTTGTTTGTTTGTTTCCCCCAGCACAATTTTGCTAAATGTAGAGCTCAAAAATAAGCCCAAGCAGTGATTTTCTATAAAACATGTGTCATCCCAGGAAGCCCAACGCTACAGAAAAGAGGTAACTAGAAAGAAAACATAGATGATTTTAAAAGATCCCAGAAAAGAAATTGAACAGCATTTAAAGTCTGTGTGGATAAATTAACAACAGAATATGATACAAAAATAGAAAAATAGAAAACAGGATGACTTTGGAAACTGAAAGTACAGTGGAAAGTGAAATTATTACACTAAAGGAAGACCTCGAATTCAAGAAAATTAAGGTAATGCGATTCATGACCTTGGGGACCCCATCTTGTCCCCGAACCCTTCCTTGCCCTTGCTTCTTAGGTCCCATGAGTTGAGCAGTGTCCTCTGCCATTCCCTTGTGCCTTGGAGTTAGATGACCATGGCTGGAAAACTCTGAAGCCATGAGCCCAAATGAGCCCTTCCTCTCTTAGCTTTTGTATATTGGGTATTTTTTTCCTCATGAATGGAAAACTGACCAATTATATCAATTTATTCCTAAATGACAGTTAACTAAGCCAATGATTAATGATTAGAAATGACAAGCTTGTCTGTTTTCTGGTGCTATCACTGACTACTATAGGCTAGATCATTTATAATTAGTAAAGGCTTACTCAGGTTATAGTTCAAGGGGCTGGAAGATGTGAGGTCAGATGAGCATGACTGGCCAGGACCTGTGACTGCTGAGTCAGAACCCTGAGTCAGTTCTGCATCAGATGGTGGCAGAACAAGCTGGCCAGGGACAGCTTGTTTTTATACTAATGATACTCTTGAGGTCACCCATTAGTCCATCAATTCATTAATTCAAGGATAGATTTATCCATCCATGAGAGCAGAGTACTTATCTCCTCTTAACAATTAAAAAAAAAAAAAAAAAAACTTCCATGTGGTTCCTCCTCTTCATACACCACAATAGAAATAAAAATTGAACTTGAGTTTTGACAAGGACATTGAAACTGTACTGCATATGTAACACAAGGAAAAGTTAATTGAGAAATAGAATATGATGGAGCTATTGATAGTACTTGATTATCCCTAAACATTATTTTTCTTAAGTCTATATAAAGAGTATATAAAACATAAATTTCTGTGAATGAAATATTAAAGATTATCTATCAGCCTGTATAAAGTATTCTTAAAATGAGAATTAAGCCAAGATTCTGATGCACTAAAATTTAGGCCACTGAATGTTTTGAAGAAATGTTGTGGCCGGGTATGGTGGCACACACCTGTAATCCCAGCACTTGGGAGGCTGAGGCAGGAGGACTGATGCGATTTCAAGACCAGCCTGGGCTACAAAAGTGAGCTCAAGGCCAGTCTGAACTGCATAACAAGACCCTGTCTCAAAAAGACAAAAAAAAAAAAAAAAAAAAAAAAAAAAAAAAAAAAAAAAAAAAAAAAAAAAAAAAAAAAAAAAAAAAAAAAAAAAAAAAAAAAAAAAAAAAAAAAAAAAAAAAAAAAAAAAGAAAGAAAGAAAGAAAGAAAAGAAAGAAACTTTGCAAAGTATCACTAGATACACCTTCATTATGACGAGTAAGAAGCACAACAGAAATGAATTTAATATTAAAAGATTAGGGAATATTTGTAAGAAATTGCTTAAATTTTGCTACTATTGATTCATTCATAAAGAATTTCACATTTAAATTTATTAGAGTCTTTAAACAAATTTGTGACAAGAAGTTCAAAGTGTAAGCAGTTAGAACTTTTTTTTTTCTGTACAAGAGGAGGCCCATTTCAAATAAGATTTCTGTAATTCTAGGGCTTTGGGGTGGAAGCAATTCAACCCTTTACTTTCCAAGAAGGTTTTAGGGGGCTACTAACCAATCCCAAGGGCCACATAAGTAAACGTACCATCAAAAACCTAGGTCACAATGCTTCAGAGAAGTGAAAAATATGATTGTTTTCTGGAAGGGCATTTAGACATCTCATATAAAATATAAGAGGATAGATAGGCGATGAGCCTTTTTGGCGTCATGCAGCTCATGTGACCAGAGCTCTATCTTAGCCATTTTTTGTTGTTGTTGCTGAGACAAGACATCCAGCATACAAAATTAAAGGAGGTAAGGATTAGCTCACAATTAGTATAATTAGCCAGCTGACCAATTATATTAATTTATTCTTAAATGACAGTTAAATAAATCAATTTTAGTTATTAGACAAGGCATGTTTGTCTGTTTTCTGGTGCTATTACTGAACATTATAAACTAGGTAATTTGTAATTTAAAAAAAGGTTATAATTCAAGAGGCTGGAAGAGGTTTCAGTTCATAACCAGCGGGCTCTACAGCAGGGTGGCATGGCACAGGGCCCGCACTACAAGGTCACAACAAACAGCAAAAGGGAGGAGGGAGCAAGCCTCTTTCCCTCCCTTCCACTGTCCACCGGCTGTCCACTCTAGAGTGGGTCTTTTACACCCACTCTATATCTGTGCCCATCTGCTGTACAAATTCAGGGTGTTTACAAAGTGAGGTCCTTAGTCCCCTCCTGAGGTTTAAAAGCTAAGCTTCTAAATTTCTCAATTTGACACAGTGTATTATCTTTTACAAGCTCCAAGTGGATTGTGCATCTTTTGATTCTCAGGGTCGTGTTCTGGTTGCCTCCTGCAGTGTGAATTGTCTTCCAAGCCCTAGTCAGGGGGAACTCTGTTTCCCAGTGCGCTCCCACTTGGTTGTTCTGTGGGCCTCTGTCCAGTGCAGACCACAGCCCAGCAAGGTCACCCACCAGGTGGTGCTCCCTGAGGCCAGTGGAGTTTCCCCCTAAGGATGGGATGGGGCAAGGTATACAAGCCTTTTCCCATTTGGATCCTATCTCTGATGTTATAATTAGTGCTCTGGAAAATCATTATTGTAGCACTGGACCTGGTGACTTTACTAAGCTCACTAAGCTGAGCTTGTCCAAGTTGTTCTTTGGACTGGGCTCATTCTCAGTATGCCTAGAGTCCTTTAGGTCTCTCCAGGATATTCACACAGCACTTCCCTACGCAATTATCATTACAATTTCATCTTTTTCAATAGTTCATTGTTTTAAGAAGTAGCTCTGGGAAGAAGAATTGAATAGCTTAAATGTGCAGCATTAGCTGAAAGGTGACTCTTCTTCATTTCCAAGCATAAGAATTGGCCATGTGGTTGGAACAGGTAAGCAGTCATAGTGCTCCAACCTTTTGATAGGCCTCTTTTTTCTAGGGAGATGTGCAAGGCAAAGTTATATTTCTAGTTGATAATCAGACTTCCAGATCTACATTTTCAGGTTTACTATTGTCTTACTGTGTGATCTTTCATCTAACATTCATTGAGCAAACTACTTTGGACAAAAGGTTGAGCTAATGATAATAATGTTTCTCACCAACTGAGCACTTACTACATGGTAGACACAGTTGAGGAAACTTCCCTCAGTAAAATCCCAAGTAATATTCTTACCTGCAAGGTGCACATAAGAGAATTTTTTTATGTACATTTAGTACAGGACCTACAGGGTCTCACTACACAGATCAGACCCATAGTGAGACTCGTATTTTTGACCTCCCAAGTGCTGAGATCATAGGCACATGCCACCATGCCCAGTCCCAATAGCCATTTCAGCATGCCCTGGAGGCAGGGCTGTCATGGCAGACGATCAAACCCCCGACCCCTGGGGCTGTCTAAGCAGGTGCTTTCATGCACTGAGCTATCTGGCTGGCCCAAAAGAAAAATTTAAAAGCCAGGCTAAGAAATTTGTCTCAGATCACTGGATCACTGGTAGGGTCAGAACTCACATGGAGCTCTGTGAATAACACAAAACACCATATGTCCACAAAGCTCAAAGCCTAAGTGGGAGACAAGCTCAAACTGGCTATTTTGTGCTTTGTGTGGGAACATCTGCGGGAGTTTGCCATATCTAACCTTCTTTTGTCATGTGCCTTTAGGAGACTTAAGTTGTTGCTGTATGAATGCCAAGAAAACATGTCCAGAGTCTTACATGCAAGTTAGGATTTTTTTTTTTTTTAGTTATAAAATAACCCTGCTACAAAGTCAGGTGCTACTGAAATCTGACAGGAAGGAAAAAAGCTATGCAAAGCAGCAGGTTGGCTGCCCAGGTCATGGAGTTTCATGTGTGGAAAGGGACACAGCAAGCAGGAAGCAGGGGAGCTGCCTCAGTTACTTTTTCCTTGTTGTTGGAAATACCTAAGATTCAAAATTAAGGAATGCATAGTCAGTCCAGCTCCCAGTTAGTAGAGGTTTCAGTCCACTTTCAGCTGGCTCGCAGCTGAGTGGCACATGGCCCAGGGTAGCCATTCACGGTGGCAGAAAATAGCAGAGAGGAGCAGCAGATGTGACAGCTCGCAAACCTGTCTCCCCTTCTTACATTTCATATACAGATTATCTGCCCCAGGGAGGGCATAGCACTAACACTTATATCCCATCATTGGATCATGAATTAATCACAAGCTCTAGAAACCACTCTATGACTGCATGAGGTTTGGGGAGACAGCTAGACACAAATCATAGCATTTCACCCCTGGCCCCCTAAGACTCATGCAAATCCCTTCATGCAAACAGCATTTTAGTCCATCTGTGAGAGTTGTCAAAGTTCTACAGTTTCAGCCCTACTGAGAAGGCCAGGTCCCAAGTCTCCCCCAACATCTAAGGTAAACTCCTAGCTGTGAGCACCTGTATAAATGAAAAGTTAAACAGTTTCAACAATTTAATGGCACAAGAAATACATTACCATTCCAAAAGGTACAAATGAGGGGATACAAAGCATTGGGATCAAAGCAAGTCCAAAGTCTAGAAGGGGCCACATTAAGTCCTGTAGTTCCATGAGGAACATCTGAAGTAATCTGTGGCAAATTGTGAGCTCCATGTGTCTGCACCCCTACGGCACTCTTTGTGGTAGCTCCTAAGGCCTCTTTCTTGGGCTGCCTTTGCTCCTTCCTTGCAGCTTTCTTTACACAACCCACATTCCTGTTCTTTCCAAACTTGTGGGGTTTTCACGGCACATCAGGCTTCTCACTTGCAGCTATATGTACTGGTCTCCCAGGTTGACACCGCCTGGCCTCTCAGGCCTTCTTCTGAAATATAGGTGGAAGCCTTCTTAATCTCAGAACTCTCACATTTGCATGCACCTAAAACCAACTCCATGTGGATAAAGCCAACTGCTGCCAGGCTTCCTTCTCTCTTGATTTTAGGAGTAGCGAGCCTGGTTCACTGAGCACTCTGAAACTGATTTTGAGAAACAAATTCTCTATGCTGCCACTGCCATTCTGGAACACGCAAATCTGTGACTTTCTCCTCAAAGCAAAGTCTTTCACTTTTGATGTTTTGAGGCTGCAAAGAGTGGAGACCTACCACCTCCTCCTGTGATGCCTTCAAGGCATCTGTTCTACTCTCTCTTGCCTTCTTGGCAATGGAAATTTTTTTAGCTCTCTATTTGTCATCCACAGCGTTATTGGAGCTTCCATTCTGGCCAAATTGCCAACATTTTAAATAATTCTACTGTGTTCTTTGCTGTTGATTTGCCATATAAATCTGACTAAAACATCCCAAGAATAGCCATGCCACTGCCTCAACATTTGATTGCCTTGAAATTTCTTCTGACCGATTACCAGTCTTCAGTGCTTAATCTCAGTCTCAGGCAAGTCTCTCAATATGCAGACAAACTTTCTGCCAAACCATAACACACATTTACTGGAGTTCAAGAACCAATTCAGTCCTTCTTGCCAGAAAAAAAAAAAAAAAACCTCCCCAGCCTGATGTTTGCGTGCAGGATTTCTATTGGCCTTCTGGTCTTCTGAGGTCTGAACAGAATCTGCCATACTGAACCGCCGAAAGCATTCTAGCACTTCTCTTTCAGGTGACATCTCTGAACCCTTCCTATCTCTTCCCATAAATCATTCCCAAGGACTCATATCTCACATGGTCAGGTTGTCACAGCAACAACCTCACTTCTAAGTACCAGATTCTGCCTTAGTCCCTTTTTCCTTGTTGCCATGATAAAATACTTGATACTCAAAATTAAGGAAAAAAGATTTATTGAGCTCACAGTTAGTGGTGGTTTCAGTCCACACTCAGCTGGCTACAAGACAAGAGTGGCACATGGCAGAGAGCAGCCATTCATGGCAGCAGAAAACAGCAACGACACATAGAGAAGCAGCAGCTGTGGCAGTTAGCAAACCTCTCTCCTCCCCTCCTTACATTTGTATGCAAATTATTTGTCGCAGGGTGGGTATAACACTCATATTCATAATCCTAGCATTGGTTTATGAGCTAACCACAAACTCTAGAAGCTGCCACATGACTGCATGAGGCTTTGAAGGGGACAACTAGTCACAAACAATAATAGGAGCCAAGCCCTCTTTCTACTCCAAGGGATTCTGGGAGAAGCTTGCTGACAAAGAAAGTTTTATGTTTGATGAACCTTTGAAATCTTGGGGGCTGGAAAATTTAGGAGTCTACCAGAGTCTCCTGTAGCAATCTGGATATTCCAGAATAAATCAAGCAGAACAGCAGATTCAGACTGAACAAAGCTTTCATCTTTGCTCCGGAGCTTCAAGACGAGGAGTGAATGCTAAGCAGAAAGTAAGTATCCTCTAACAAAGCAGAAGTGGAACTACCACCCAGATGGGAGCCAGGATGGAAGAAACACAGTGACTGGGAGGAAGCCATACTGGGGTGACTCAATCAGCAGGAGGAGGCCTCTAATAGCTTTTTGTGAGCTGAGGAAGGAGAGCGTGGGCAAGGATCTGAAGATCTGCCCTCCCCCATCAAAAGAGGATATCGTCCCTTCCCTCATAAACCCCACAGGAGGGGGGCTAGGGCATCCAAATAGGCAATTATTCCCAAGGCCAGGTATTATCAATAGAGGTTTAATGTTTGTCATATCAAACCCATGTTACAAAACTTGTATGAATTTGGTGGCTTCATTTCCCAGTGCAAGAAGAATGGCAGTGGCAGTTGTCAAATCATAAAGAAGCGCAGAATAACCACACAAAAGCTCTTCTGCAGCTGAGTGGTACTGCTTTGTTAGAATAATAAGCTGTTGCTTCTTGAGCACTTTAGATCTAGTAGTAGCTTTTTGAAGACTTATCACATCTCCAAGAGGCAATGCTATCTCCGTGTGCAGATGAGGAAAATAGGACACAGAGAGGCTGACTCAGGTTACCCACTGATAAGTGGCAGGGCTGAGATGGAACCCAGGCTGGCTCTAGAGTCGAGGCTTCTGACCTCCATGGTACAGATTGCTTATACCCATGGTGGAAGCAAAGCGGAGAGAATGCCACCTACTCTGCCTAGGTACAGAGCAAGCTTGTTAGGGAAAGTGCCAGATGCATTGGAGGAGGAAAGCACAGGGGTTAGAGACAAGCAATTCTCAGGGGACACGGGTGCACAGAGGAGTGGTGCAGCATACTTCCCAATGGGAAAATGGGAAGCCCTGCTGGGACATTCCGCTGTGAACAGCATTATCACTGCTGTTACATAGCACACTGTGCACCCAAGATTTCTTTCTTCTCACCAAGAGCCAAAGAGTCCGAGGACGTCTCTACATTTTGGCTTCATTCCCACCATTGTGTGCATTTATTTTCTGATGCTAAAGGAAACAGCATTTTTTTTTTTTTTTTTTTTTACAACTCGAAAGCTTTATTCATCTGCTGGAGCTGGAGCAATGTAAACTGCTGGAACCTCTCACTTCAGTATGCTGTCATCCCGGGCTTCGGCCAGTTCCCGCTCGATCCGCTTCAGCTCATCCTGCCTCTTCTTCTCCTCTGCGGCCACCCTCCTCTCTTCCTCAGCCCGAGGCTTCAGGTAACTGTAGCGCTTGGCTCCGTAGGCGATGCCGACAACCAGGGCGGAATAGCGGCCGAGCTTGATGAGCGGAGAGACCTGTACCGGCGGCACCATCTTGTCCCTGACCTTCGAGCCGGAAGCTCAGGAAACAGCTTTTATTACTCCATCAGGACAACTTCACAGTGACTATGAAACAATAAAGTGCAGCTGGTGGGATGTCCTTAGCATCGGTGGGGCTCACCCACTAGCCGATCGACTCAGGGATCACGATCCTTGTACGACTGCGAATTGGGCTCTGCAGAGTAGCTCACCAAGAGCCAACACTGGGAATATTCACTCTGAGCATGCTGTGGGCCTGCTGTGTGTTGCAGGATCTACCTGATGAGAGGAGCAGGAGAAGATTCTAGGAGTTGGCAGAGGCTGTATTACAAAAGGCCCCACACACAAACTTAGGGGGATCAAGGAGGCAGAGGGACAGGGAAGCAAGCAAGGGCCATCGGGACATGGCCAGCTTCTCAATCTAGGAACCATTCCAGACAATATTTCTTGCTTAAAATATTTTCTTACACATTTACTTGCCCTCTATATTTCTAGTACTGTGAATTTTGACTATATTTTGCTTTTGAAAAATATTACCTTAGGTACTTTCTCATTACTGGGACAAATTGCCCAACAGCTACACGTTAAAGAGGGTTTCTTCATGTACTTCTATCATTAGGGTGAGAAAGCGCCTTATTATCCAACTAAGAAAAGTAATCTGTTTCCTCATATCTGCCTCCCAGTTCCACAGAAACCTCCAGATTGAGGTCAGACTCCAAAGCTGGGTCCTGGTTCTGCCCTTACTCCCTGCCTTGTTTCCTCTTTCACTGTGAACCAGACATTGGACAGACAAGGGACAGCAGCACTCTCACCTAGGCAGATGGGAAAACTGATGTTTACAGCGGTGGCTAAATGGCTTTTGCAGAGGTGCCCAGGAGGTGGAGGTTAGAAGAGGATGACAGCTTGTTTGTTTTAGAGGTTGTGTTCTTATTACCAGTTACATGTACACCCTACTGCTCTGATGTGTGTGATGCCTTTATTTCTTTACCATACTGTAGAATATATGCTGAAAGTATTTTACCAGGGACATTCATATCAGAGTCCAAAGAAAGAGTGCAATGAAGTTTCCCTTCCAGAAATATTCTCTCTTTTACTTGAAATGCTCCCACATCTGGCTGATTCTCAAGCCTCTGATGTCATCTGAGGCCTTGGTTATCATATTTGTCTCATTTCAAGTGCCAGACTGGACCACATGCTGGAGGTTGGCACACAACTGCTGTAGTGAGACTGCACGGGAAAGGGGGCTGGGTGGGGAGCAGAGCAGGTCGGCCTAAAGAACAGCACCTAACAGCTTTCTCATCTGTAAGAAATGAAACGTGGGCACTGTTACAGTGACTAGATCACACTCACACACACACACACACACACGCACGCACGCACGCACGCACGCACGCACGCACGCACGCACACCAGCCGCTGCTTGAGCAAGACCAATGACTGCTGCTGGGAGAGGGCTTGGACTCAGTTCTGGGCATGTTTTTTAGTTTTCGCTTAACTTGATTAGAAACAGCTGCAAAACCAGAACACTTAAGTCACCTTTCCAATGAAGCAGAGGGAAAGAATGTTTGTGGCGACATAGCTCCAAGTGACCATCTGGGCTTGCTCTAGACTGGAAAATAATTTTCACTAAAGCCCCAAACAAACCTCTGATTCTTTCAGGAGTCCTCTTTATGTCTATCCAGATAATGTTGCCCCCTGCTGTTAACTACTGTGACAATATCACAGGATCAACATCCTTCTTGTCTTTGTAAGAGTTTCTTAGAAGTCTGCCCCTCAAACCATACTTCTTGAGTAGCCGGCACTTTCCCTCTGATGAGGCCTTGGCTCAGGCTCTCCTCTTTGGGTCATGACCCTGGGTACATTTCTCTGTCCAACATCTTCTTCTCTACCCTCCAGGCCCTAGGTCAAACAGTGTACTTATGAAGCTGAGCCCAATTCCACAAAACCCCATTGTCCCTTTGTCCATGTGCCACTGCGTTTGGGGACAGCTCTCCTTTTGAAAGTCTCCTATGGGATCTATTTACACATCTTTTCAAGGTGGCTGGTTAGGTACTTAAAGTTGTTCTCATCATAGCATAATCTTTCTAGCCAGACACTTGGATATGTATATGTGTACTCTAAAGAGCCTGCCACTAGCTGGGCGTGGTGGCTCACGCCTGTAATCCCAGCACTTGGGAGGCTGAGGCAGGAGGATTGGTGTGAGTTCGAGACCAGCCTGGGCTACAAAAGTGAGTGCAGGACCAGCCTCAACTGCATAGTGAGACCCTGTCTCAAAAAGACAAAAATAAATAAATAAATAAATAAATAAATAAATAAATAAAGAGCCTGCCACTGTGGCCATAAGGCTTTAAGAGTGGCCTTAGTCCTAATGTGTCTTCTGTCTGTCTGTCTCACCAGTTTTGGAATATACAGCTGATTTTTCTCAAGAAAAATGTTAGACAAGGCAATTCTAAGACAAATCTGCCTGCTCTGTTTTCCATAATCAAATGCTACCCATGAATCTCTTCTATAGAAGAGTTAGAATGAACACTCAATCCCACTAAAACTGCCTGACATAGTGGTGCTCATCAAAAAAGCGCTGTACTCTAGACAATAACCTAAACATTTGCTATACTCTAGACAATAACCTAAACATTTATGTGCATTATTTTATTCTTTCCTTATCAGAACCCTCAAGGTGGGCATTATGAAAATCCTCACATAACAGCTAAAGAAACCCAGGCCCAGAGCAGTTAGGGAGGTCCAGGCTGATACAGCTGAGCAGTGCAGTGGCACCTCAGTTTACCACCTTAATTTGTGTAAGGATTTTGGACACGATGGCTTTGCTTGTGTGAGCAAGATGGCTATGGTTGTGTTGGTTACCCAATGGGCAGATGGGGAGTTTGTGTACAGAAACAAAATCCTGCAGAATCGTTTCTGTGAACTGAGTCGTTTGCAAATAGAATTGTTCATGAACCAAGCTATTCTGTGTGCTCAGTAAGATTTGAACTGGAGCTCTCCAACACCAGAGCCTCATTTTGATTAATTAGGAATGCTCCAGGTTAATTCTAATTAGTCTAATAATAACACTCAAGTATGAAGATTACTTTCCGGGGAAAATGTACCTGAAGAATCACGTCTCTGAAAAGAGTGAGATCTTCTAAAATAGGCAGTTTTCTGTAACACAGATGCTTGCATTTTAAAGCGGCCAGCACAGTGACAACATCTTGCATTCCAGCCTGTAGGTCTGTGTTGTGATGCAGGGCTCATTCTACAGCGCTGGGCCCAGCCCCGGTTCTGCTACTCGTTAGCAAGCTAATCATTCTCTCCCATTTCCCTGAGAGGCAGCTGGAGGACGCATGAACTGTGCTTTGCAGTGTGGTTGGGAGGGCAGTATGTGCTTGCGGTCCTGCACATCAGACACTCAGCTGTGGACCTGGCGCGTTATCGTTACCCAGTGAAGGTTAGTGGTGCTGATCGCGTGACATCGCCAGGATAGAAGGAAGCTCATTACCAGTCTTAGCTGTTATCTGCGAACCCGGCGGGGCCCAACACGAGGTGGGCACATCAGGGTCAAGCCCATTCTGGGGGTATTACTAACAATTAGTTGGTAAGAGGCCTGTGCAAACAGTGTGAACTTTCACAGCCACAGGTAATGATGCTACAGTCAAGAGCTGCTTGTTGGCCATGCTGGCATTTTCAGACTCTACTTTTAAATCACGTATATAAAGAAAACCCAAGTGATTCAGTTCTGTGCAATCTGTGAGCAGAAACAAAATGCAAATGTAGCCTCCTGTATGGAATGGATTCAACATTTTTGATGACTGGTTGGTATAATATTTAATCTATATTTAAATAAGAAAATTTAAGTTGTTCAGAAACTAAAGGGCTTAGGATATAATCCGCTTTTAATTATGAGGAGGCCCATGATTCAAGCTAACCTGATTTCCTGTTTTCAGTCTCCTTACTTAGAGAAAAATGTACAATGATGGAATGAACACCATCTATTTAAAGTCTGGAGAAGATAAGAGTTGTACTAGCTCAGGTGGAATTTAGAAAACCTGCACGCTGCAGATGGTCCCTGCTCACAGGGTGCCATGCATTTAGAGAAATCTCCATAAAGCCCTGTAAGCAGCTGCTGTTGAATTTGTTGCAATTGACAGCGGGTAATCCTTATTCTCTTGGGCCACTGTTTATCAATGCCATTGTAGTGACAAGAAGAAAACCCTAGATTGTTAGGCAGTGCCAGAATTGCAGGCGTGCTCATTTCAGTGGGGAGGGGGAGAGCCTTTTGTGTCTCTGACCCCTGCTGACCCCAGCACATTCTTGGGGATACCATTTTCCCCACAGGGAGTGTAATGGAATTGGTGGGGAACTGGGTGGACCGTGGAGGCTTTAGAGCAATGCAGGCCTGTATCCAAATTCTGATTCTGTTCTTTACTGCGTGATGTTAGATCAGCTGCTCAATGAGCCAAGCTCTGTTGGTGTTACCCACAAGTTCGCAGCTGGCTGTGAAGCTCCGTGGTCATCAGGGCATCAGATGGGCCCTGAGACCCCTGTGCTGACATTCAGGAAAGTTAATTAGCACACCAGCGCCTCATTTTCTTCAGCTCACCAGCAAGCTGTGTCCAAGAAGCCCCTCTTAGACCCAGCAGCTTAGCCTGTCGATTGGTTTCCTCACTGGCGTTGTTTCCATTATTGCCGTACCCATCCTGCCAATCTTGGGTTCTCACTGCGACACTCAAAGTTTTATTTCAGTCACTTGCAGCTATGCAAGAGACACGGGCGGTGATCCTGCTGCACCCTCAGCCTAGCACAGTCGGGCCTTCTGGTGATGTTAGTGCATTGTTTACTTACGTTGTAAGTGCACAGTTACAGTGGGCAAACTACTGTTTTGCATTTACACTCATTAGACAACAATCCAAGTTGGCTTCGGTTAAAACACCTGAGTACTATACGGGTCCTGTCCCCAGTGGGAACAGCTTAATGACAAGAGGCTACCCAGCGCTTACTGGGGCTACTGAGCACTGCCGCGCTGCAGAGAAAAATGCCTTGGATTTCAGACTTCGTACATGAAGAGTAATTTACAATATCAAAACACATTTTTGCTGGCTTACATAAAACACATCATTAAAATTAACTTACACTTTTTCTTTTTCCTTATTTCTAGATCACTACTCAGACGGTTCTAATGTAGCCTGCACTGTATTTCTGTTGTACTACAAAACCTGAAAAGCAAACATGAATGGTTGCCGAAGTAACTGCGGCAACTGCCAGCTTCAGCCCTGCGGAGGCAGCTTTGCTTGGAAAAGTCAGGGAATGCGGTTATTTACATCTTGGTTGAGCTCTGCAGCCTTTTTTATTTCTCTTTCATACCGGCTGTTTTGGCACAATTGAACCCTTGTTTTACTTTATGAAATAAAGCCACAAATACATGGTCTTTGGTTGCAAAATATGGCTGAAAGTCATGTGCAACATTTTCTTTTAAAAGAATACTGTGCAATAATCACTAACTGGTAAGTAGCTGTCATGCACAATTTTACTACAGCAATGACTGCTACATTGCATTTTGTCTTCAAATTTGTGGTTCAGATTATCAGATATAAAGCATGCAAAGCTGGTCCAAAAATTAAAAAGAAGGAAAAAAAAAATTGAAGCATTAACTGTTCCTTCTGCTAGATCAGCAATCAGTAGTACACTTATCCAAGTAGTTCTCATCCAATCTGATTTGTGACTAGAATTGTAGAAAAAAAATCAAATTTGCAAGCCCAGGAACCACTGTATACGGACCTTTACAGGGTATTTACAGTGACACAGAGGAGTTCTTGACATCTTAATCTCTATCACTCTTCCTTCAGTTTGTAGTTGGGCTTCCACTAGGTTCCTGGGCTTTTCCTTTCTTACTGTAGTGTATCTGAATCTTAGTATAAGTGATAAATCTGAGGAAACACGCTTGTCTAATTTGCAATCCAGGTACACACAGAAGCAATTCAAATGCACTCCTCATGTGGGTGTGCTGCTGCTCTGTTGCACTGAGCTGTGTTTCTCCTCAATAAAATTTCTGCTATACAAGTTGAATAATTAATAATGATTGAAATCAGGGCTTTCATCACTAGGTCATTTATTTCAGTAACTGTTGCCTATGTTGTTTCCCCCTGGAACTACCATACTTTTTTGGACAACATATATTAAGATATTCTGAGACAATGCAACAAGATGGATATGTGAAGCATATAACTTTGCATGCAGACCTGCTCTTTTTTGTAGTGCTGGGATAGTGTGGGAAATCTAATCACTTCATTCTACCAATTTCCATTAAGAAAGAGATGGTGCAGAATCCTTTTTTATACACTGGTGTCTTTTGGTCTGTGCTGACAGAAGAACCTGTCTATTTGGGCCAGAAGAATTGAAAATAGAATCCTGTGCCTCTCAGTTTACATGTGTGGCAATGGTAACGCTGTTTCATAATGCTGTTTCACAACCCAAATTCTGGTTCCACAGGTTGAGTCTTAGTTTCCACTGCCCTGTCCACTGCACCCGTGCTGGTCTGTAAGGGGCATCCTCTTCACCATATGGGCCTCTCATGTGTACTGTACTATAGGTTCTTGGGGAGGGCTTGGTGGGCTTCCTAGACTCTCCTATCACACTGAAACAATCAGCAACAACTTAATCCCCCACAAAAAAAGACTGAGCACCTCATAAGTGCATCCCACTGAAGCCAGGTAAAGTATTCCCCTCACAATCCCACTTCCTCTTTAGTAGAGCCTCCCATGACCTGCCCCCCGCCAGACATACCCAACATGAGGGAAGGGATGTGAGAATAGAGACAGAGGCCTTCCCCATAGTGCCCAAAATATCTTCATGAAATTCTTTAGCATGTTTTAGCACATCATGGCTATTTTGATAAGTTATGTTGACTCTACTGATCATTTTCAATAATATAGCCATTTTCACAATATTAGTTCTGCCAATCCAAAAACTTGGGATGCCTTTCTAATTTCTAGGGTCTTTAAGTTTCTTTCTGCCCACAGTAAACATACTGATTGACTACATTCTTTATTTCCATTCTTTGCTACCTTAAATTTTGTTTAACAAAATTGCGTTTGATTTGTTATGCTCTTTTCCCACGCAAGGTTGGATTTTTCCAAACTCATGTAACCAGCTCCTACTCATGCCTGGATCTGGGTCCTTGTTTGGGGTTGAGGTGAAATGAAGATTAAAGCCAAGAAAATAGCACAGAGCAAATAGTGGAGAATGACTGCATGTACATTTCATAGAATGCATAAAAAGTAAAGCTCCCTGCTTACTGGGGAGGGGTTCCATAAGGTAGACATCATACATATGTAAGCCCACTGGATTTTTATACAGCTTTGATAAAGGTGAATGTCACAGAAATCAAGGATCTCCTGATAAAGGCAGAATTTGATTTCTGGAAAGCAAGCTACTTAATTTCTATTTCTCTTCTTCCAGAGCTTCTCTCATTTGTTTCAGGTCCTGTCCTTTGTCCCTTGCATTCCATTAGGTCAGGATAGTTTATTTAACTTAATTTAATTAATTGGGTCCTTTGTCTGTCAACTCACTTAAACCCAGGCCTTCAGGTTAACAATTTGGGACAAGTCTACCCAAAGTCTTCTATCTCTGATTTCACTCAGAACAAACATCAGAGAGGATCAGAAATTGGGAGACTCTTGAGGCAGCCTGAGCTATCAGAACAGGCTGGGAGCACAGGCGGCATCACAGGCAGCAGTCCACCTGGGAGGATATAAAGACAAAGAAGCTGATAACAGTGCTTCTCAACTCTGGCAAGCCCTCCTGAGAAAAGGATAGGCAGATGGATTCTGGTGGATGAGCATCGGGCAGATCTTGGCATCAGAGAGAACAGAAATGTGGGTGACATCCTGAAATGCTGGCCAAGGGTCAACCTCAGTTGAAGCTTATTGGGGAGCAAAGGGAGCTGATGCTTCCAAGACCCCAAAAGAGGCCTAAGCAATGCATTTATGTGGTTAGATCAGAACTCAAAAGAACTTCGCACCAAACAAAAAAATTGAATCAATAAATAGGCAAATGAACTGAACATGTGTCTCAAAAGAAGATATACAGATAGACTCTCTCTATATATATGAATGAAATGTTCAACATCTGGAGTCATCAGGGAAAGCACATGAAAAGGGTATAGAGATTCACTCTCACCTTGATGAGACTGATTGCCATCAAGTCATCAATAATAAATTCTGGGAAGGACAGGCTAGGGAAGTAGCCATTACACACTGCTGATGAGAATGTAAATTAGTATAGCCACCCAGGAATCAATATAAAAATTCCTTTGAAAAGCTAAAAATAAAGCTACCATGTGGGCCAGTGATACCATATTCCATCATAGATTCAAAAGAATCAGAATCAACATGCTACAGAAGCACCGATCTGGCACACCCACGGCATTGTCTGCTGAGTCACAATGGAGAATCTATGGAAGCCTGTAGACTGCTGTGTGGGAGAAAGGCAAGGGAGGTTGTTTGTTCTGGCTAATATGTTGGGTCAACTGGAGAAGTAAGCACCTCAGCAGGGGGCCAGGATTATCACTTCGTAAACATCCTTATCCTGTCAAGGGGAGGCAGGAAGGTAGTATGAGTGCTACGCCCTCCCCAGGGCAGGTAGCCTGTTTACCATACAAGGGAGAGAAAGACGCTTTTGCTTGCTCTTCGCTCTTGCTGTTTTTGCTATCTTCTGCCCCGCTGTCATGTGCCACTCTGCTTTGGAACCGGCTGATTATGGACTGAAACCTCCACAGACTGTGAGGTAAATAAGCATTTTCCTCTTTAGCTTTGAGTGTGGGATATTTGCTCCCATCACTGAGAGAAAAGTAACCAAGACAGAATTACTGAGCTATTAAAAAAAGAAAGAAAGAAATTGTACTATTTGTAGAAAAATGTATGGAATTGCAAATCATGTTAGGTAGAATAAGTCAGACTCAGAAAGATGAATATCACATGTGCTCTATCATACGTGAATAAGTTGGGCAACGAAAATAGAAGAGAGACTATCAGAGAAGAGGACAGGAATGGGGATGGGGAGGGATGTCCCAGAGGAGAAAGCATGAGCAGGGAAATAAAGCATTGTATGTGCAAGTACGAATCATTATTCTGTATAACTGATAAGTACTAAAAATAGTTCTCAAGCTTCATATGTGAACAGTGATAGAAAAAAAGTCTGCCAAGACTATGATGTTATTGTGGTTACCATGGTGTATTTATCACATAGACAGCTTGGACTGGATTCTGGAAACAGCATTAAGGCCAAATGATGTAACACAAACAGAGAAAAAAAAAATTTTTAACCCAGTTGTGATTTGGAAGCCCAGAAAAAACCCTTCAGCCCAGTCTGAGAAGGGTTGCTATAGCCATCTTTCAGTAATGGTTGTGTGCCTTTGTAAGGAACAGGGTGAATAATTTATCCTGGTGCAAAGCAATCTAAATTAAACTAAATGAATTAAATTAAGTAGAAGATAATTAGGACCAACTGTTGTGAAGCACTATTAGATTATGGCAATCTCCCAAAGGAGACCAAGTACCACCATTACTCAGCCCCGAGAAAACAATGTTATTATCACTGAGTGTGTCACGACTAACTGCCCTGGCTTCTTCCAGGGAATAAAAGCAGGGCCAGCTACATTTGGACTGGTTCTGTCTTCCAAGTGCCCTGACTCTGTGGCAAATGAGTTTTGTTTACCCAGGGCTAAATTAGGAGTGCAAACTTCTTCATTAATATAATAATACAAAGACCTCTGCCTAATGAATTCAATTACTTAAAGTCCTAATTAACACATAGCCACCTCATATAATAGCTGGATTTCCCACGAAAGCAATTAACTCTGATGCTACATAAAGGAGGAAGTGAAATGGAAGAGAAAGACATAAGAGAAGGAGCGACGTACTTCATCTGGCAAATTTAACCTAATTTATTAGTACTGTCTGCTGGGACCTGTGGGCTGAGAAAGGTTTCGTCTTAGCTATTTTTCTCTGCGCTGAGAAAAAATATTCCATAACCAAAGTTAAAGGAAAAAGGGTTTACTTCAGTCCACAGTTTTCAGGGGTTTCAGTGCTTAGTAAGCTAGCTCCAGGTGAAACTTCAGAGGCGCAACACAGAGGAGGAACAGTTCATAGTGGGTAGAAGGCAGCAAAGTGGGGAAGACCCAGAAAAAGGCAGCAGCCCTCTTTCTGTCCCTTTTCTTTCATCGAGGGTGTGTAGCGCTGGCACCCAGCGGGGATCTTCCCATTATCCATACTCAGAACTATGCCCAGCCAGTCAGAGGACTAGTGTAGTAACCTCACACTCTTAGTCCCGCCCTCACACACCCTAGACCCCACCACCTCTAAAAAGCCCCATCTGTGGCCACACGAAGCTTTGCTGGGGGTGTCGAGACCCAAAATATAACAGATTTGGATGAAAACTGTATCGTGATTATTAGTGTTACCTGCCACAGGTATAAATCAGTGACATCTTGTCTGATATTTGAAAAACACCTTTAAACCACAAACGGGGTCCAACCGCAATAGTCTCACCAGATTCCAGTGTCTCCCAATAGTATAGACACTGCTCTGCAGTCCCGGAGCTGAGGTCCTTTGCTCTTTATTTAAAGGATGCCAGCGGCAGTAGAGCCTATGGACCGTATTTTAAATGTTATTCCATTAGGCTCTGAGACTCAGAACTGCACTATTCAGGCTTCAAGGCATCTGCTTAGAGGCTATTTTACACAGCTATACCTATGTTAGGTAGGAGAGAAGCAGTTTTATCTACCTGAGGCCATAAGGCAACAGGGTCAGGGAGATCCCAGACTCCTGGCCCTTATACCTGCTACCCAAAGTTCTGGCCCCCTCCCCAGCTTGCACTCATCCTCACTTGCTCCTGGCCCTGGTAGCCACGAGAGATGAATCTTAAAGCTTGATAGTCTCTACCTGTTGCCTATCTGAATTAACAGGTTCTGGACTGGGGAGATAGCTCAGTGGTATAAGAACCTACCTGGCAAGTGCAAGTTCCCATGTTCAACCCCACTAAACAGATTCTGTGCTTGTTTCTTTCTGGTGCAATGGGATCAGCTTTCTCCCATCCCGCAGGACCCACTGGGTCACTGGAGATGTGAAACTGGCAGACAGCAGTAATGATAGGTCCTAAAGGACCTCATCAAAGCTCAGCCTGGAACAGGATGTCCTTTGCCACGTGAACCATGCAGCTGGATTTCTCTGCTGTGTCTAGAGAATCCTGAACCACTCAGCATGGGTGGCAGGTATAATTCAAGGTCTAGTGTCAGGCTATCGGTGACCTGAATTTGAACATGGTCCTCCCATTAAACAGCAGGGGATGGCAGGAAGTTTCCCTCCTTGGCCAGGGCGTCATCACCACAGAAGGCAACTAAGCCTCTTCACCCTGGCAGCTCTTCACCTTTTCTCTCTTCCTCTCAAGTCGTGCAAAGGAATCTAACAGCACTACGTAGTAACCTTTGCTCTCCCGAAGACTCAACAAAGCACAGGCCAGAGAGAAGCAGAAAAGCAGCTACCAGCAGGAAGCTAAAGGCCTCTGTCTCCTTTGCAGCACATGTCCTCCTGAGCTTCCTTCTTGGTTTTATGCACTTTCTATGGGTGCAGTCCAGGAAGACAAAGGGCAGGCTGCTGGAGGAGATTGATAGCACCAGGCTTCTCTCCTCCACAAGGACAGAACCACTTTTGATGCAGGGGGCACAGGCATTTATTTTCTTTATATATAGAGGGACTTTAGATTGAGCACAAGGCCAACATTGCTCTGGTAGAAACTGGAATTTTTATCAAATGAACATGGACTTCAATGTTTATTTCCTCAATCCTAGAGTCGCTTATTAGCAGTTAGCAGCAACTCCTCCAGTTGCTTCTGTGTTTACATATAGTCACCCAGGTCTCTGTGAAGGGTTCTAACCGACTGCATCATTATCTACTAAATAAGTTGAGTGATTCTCAACCTTTTTAATGCCGTGACCCCGCAGTACAGTTCCTCATGTTGCAGTGACCCCAAACCAAAAAATAATTGTGGTGGCTACTTCAAAACTGTAATTTTGCTACAGTTATGATTCGGAATGGCTTTAGGTGACCCCTGTGTTTTGGTCATCCGACCCCTGCCAGGGTCGTGACCCACAGGTTGAGAACTTCTGAAAAAGGAAATACCTGGCTTCTTCTGTGCAGTATTTATCATGGTGCCTGGTGTTTGGTTAAGCAGTCATTACAGTTAATGATTAGGTCAATTATTATAGTTTTATTATTTAAGTAGCTCCATCCTATATTTACTAATGCAAGCTGACATAAAACTATATAAGCATTAAATAACTGTAGGCCATCATGTTATTTGCTTGGGAGAAAAATAGCTTAACTCTGCCTCTACATAAAACTTTCTGCTCTGTTTCCAATATCTCTATCTCCCTTCTCCAGACCACAGTAGCACTTCACTTCCTTCTGCTCCACACAAACAGCCCTGGAAGCCACATTGTCTTCTTCTTCATCCCCTGGCCCCAAGGAGGTGGGTAGCACCAGGCCGCCTGACAGCCAAGCTTAGCTGGGAGGCACCTGCAAGGATCAGAGGGTGCAGAGTCAGGGCTCGCCAAAGAAATAAAAACCTAACAGAAAGAGACTCTTAAGGAATTGTTTCCTGGTACCACAGATGGTGATAAGTCCAAGATCTGCAGGGTGAATCACTGAGCTGTAGACCCAGGAGAACTGATGTCTTATCCAAGCATAAGGGCACGCAAAAGCAGATATTCCAGTTCAATATCTGGAATAGGCAAGAAGAATGAACTTTTCCTTGTGGGAAGGCCAAGCTTTTTGCTTTCTTTTGACCTTCAGCTGATTGAATGAGGCCGCTCACGTAACAGAGTGAATTCACTCTGCTTTGTTTGGTTATCATGATAAATGTTGGTTTCATTTAAAACAATACCCTCAATGAAACAGTATAATATCTGATCAAACATCTGGCTCCATCAAGTTGTCACAAAAAATCAGGTATTATACTGAGTGAAGGAGAGAAAACCTGAGACTTCCTCCCCACTGTCTTTCTTCTCCAGTGTCTCTGAATATGGCTATGGTCACCTATGATACCAGCCCCAGCAGCACAGCTTGTGCTCCAGGATCCAGGATCCTACCCTTACCCTCTCTCCTGATTGGTCTGCTCAACAAGGTGTGGTAAACATTCCCTATGATTTTAGTCTAGGAGCTTGGACAACCTGGATTCCTTTAACCAGCAACTTGTGGGTTCAGGTCTCTTCGTCTGAAACTTTTCGAGTATATATTTTTTCTCCTGGGATACTGAAGGATACCATATTCATTCTTCTCTTCATTTTATATTTACAATAGAAGATTTGACCCAGCCATCAGGCCTGGCACATGAGTGAGACCACCATAGGCCCACCAGAAACTCATTTGACCCAGTAACCAGGCCTGGCATGTGATGTAGACCACCTGGGTTCCACCAGAAACTCATTCGGCCCAGCAACAAGGCCCAGCATGTTCCATGTGGAAAACTGCTGCAGAACTCCCTGTAGAGAGACTAGAGACAAGAGCCATTCAGCTGATCCAGGAGCAGAACATCTTGCCAGAGTTGCACAGCAGATTCACCTCCAATGTCTACAGCAGGAAGAAGTGGAGCTCAGCAGCCAGACCCAAGCCACACCCATCAGGATGAGTTTGAACTTGGTAGATCCAGATCTGATGCTAAGGGAAGAACTCTACAAAGTTCTACACCAGATGACAGAAAGCAGGGCTATACAAAATGACAAAGAGAAGGAGCAAAATGTGCTGTCAGGCCCCAAGCCCACCCAGAACAATTACAGGGACAATAACATAGAAGAAATTGGAAATCTCTGAAATAATAGCATCTGAAGTAAAGAAACAACTGCAGAAAGGCATAGAGGAAATCAGGTCAGAAATAATTTCTGAAATTAAAAAAATAATATCTATAATAAAAGAAATACTAAGTGCTTCAAAGACAATGATAAAAAAATAGAGTACATTTACAATAGAAATAAATATAGATTTATGTTCTTTACTAAAGGAGAAGGGCTCAAACTTTTCACATTTCAGGTATTTAAAATTTTTGAGGGCTGTGGGGGTAAACTCAGTAGAATAAGCGATTGCCTGGCAAGCTCAAGGGCCTGAGTTCAATTGCCAGCTTCACCAAAATAAATAAATAAATAAATGAGTAAATAAATAAATAAAATTTTGCAATAATTATATATAAACAATGCTATTTCTTGGATATAGGGCTTCAGTTTAAACACAAACACCATTTGTGCTTCCTGTGTATCTCATACACACTGCCTGAAGGCAGTTAGCTCTGTGCAGCAATTTTGGTAACACACCTACACTTTGACCAGAAGTCAATGATGAGTCTGCCTGTGGAATTTTCCACTTATAAAATCACACTTGTGTTTGAAATGATTCAGATTTTGTGGCATTTCTCATTTCTAGATCAGACATGCTCAATCCTTATATATTTATGATAGAAACTTCATAAAATAAAACCACATAAAGAAGAAAACCCCAAGCAAAATCCTACCAGAAGGGGATGGCCACCGTTGACTCGCTGTGGATCTTCTCTCAGTGTATGTGAGGAGAGGGGCATTGTCAAGTAGTTTACTGTTATTGGCATGTTCCATTTCTTTACACATGCTTTAAGAATGTACTTTGTGTTATGGTTTATGTCCAGTTATACCCCCAAAGCCTCATGCAATCATGGGGTGGGGACTTCTAGAGTTTGAGACTTGGTTCATGATCCCTAAGATTATGTGTTTTAGTACTGATGGAATTATGGGCCTAAGTACTTTTGGAGTTATGGGTGTAGCCTAAGGCGGATAGGCTGAGGAAGAGAGCCTGAATGTAATATGAAGAGAGACCGAAAGACAAACTCTGGCTGTTGCTCTCTGCTCCCCTGGTTGTTCTGTTGCCTCTGTCGCGATTGTTGCTGTTCTGCCACCATAAACTGGATGCTCTCTGCCCTGTTCCATTCAGCCTTGGGCCAGCCGAATATGGACTGAAACCTCCAGGAACTGTGAGCTAAACAGATATTTCCTTCCTTTATTTTGAGTGTCAGGTATTTGTCCCAGCAACAAGTAAAAAGTAACTACGACACTTTTTAATAGCTGCCTAATATTCAGTGGCATTTATTTCTCTGTGACACTTAGTTTATAGATATTCTGCCCTTACGAAAAAATCATCCAGTCAATTTATTCGGTCATTCCAGGGGCACAGGACCTTGCACATTAATGTTATTCATCTATGGCCACAATTCTCACCTCATGTGGCCAAAGACGTTCGTTCACAGAGGTAACTAAAGTATGAAAGGAGAGCACACATTTAAATTATGTGTGACTAAAGACAAAAAGCACAAGCATAGTAAAATAAAACAGTGCCACCAGCGAGGTTAGACTTTAATACATGTGCCAAAAATCCAACATGCTCATCCAAAGTGGGCTACCACTGAGACCCAAGTGTTCTGACAGTTCCTTCAAGGAGGAGGACATTAATAATTAATTAAAGATCCCATAAAATAAGAATAAGACAGTTACTCAAAGTAGTCCTGATAGAAATACAATATAATCTTAAAAATAAGAACTTGTTCCATGCCACTGTGGTATAACTACTGAAATTATACAAACTGCACCTAATAATTTGCATTAAGAATTGATACCACTACACTTTTTTTCCTTGTATTAAATCTTTCAAATACAAAACTCCCCATATCCTTACAGATGTCATCAAGAGTTGTTTCTTAGAAAATTTTCTTATATAAACAAGAAATATTATGCCCAACAGCAACTCAGGGAAAGCAGTTCCTTCATAGTCCTGATGCTGCTTGGACTGATAGTGATCTTCCTGTCTCAGCCTCCCTAGTGCTGGGATTACTGGTATACCCCACCATGCCCAGTTTTGGGCCAGCAGGATGCATCCAGGGTTCTGGTACTGGCATGGCATGAGGTACCAGGGATTCAACCCAGGTCCTTGTGATTGCCAAGCAGGCACTTACACCACCAAGCTACTTCTCTAGCCGCTGGGATGCATTCTTGATGTAGGTTGGCAAGAAGAGGAGAGTAAGTAAAGAGGACTTTACTAAAGAGGACGGTGTGACCTGGTGGCTCATGTCTGTAATCCTAGCACTTGGGGGTTAAAGGAGTAGGGCTGCTGTAGTTTGAGGCCGGCCTGCAAAAAAAAAAAAAAAAGAAGCCAGAAGAAGAAGGAGAAAGAGGGGGAAAGGAAGGAATCTCTGCAAAGTGAAAGGCTGAAACTGAGAAATAACTAAGATTTCTGGAACAAAGGACTATAAAACAGCCTATTTACTAGCACTTGTAAGTGTAGAGTACTACTTTGTGACTTATAACTAAAAATTAACATTAAAATGGTTCATGGTTGGGGCCCAGCGGGATGGCTCAGCGGTCTAAAGCGCCTGCTTGGGAAAGCTTGGGCGGCTTCAGCGACCGCGGTTCGATCCCCGGGAACCACATGCTGCGCCAGCCCTGCCCTGGGGGCGGGCTGAGCCAGCCATAGAAATGAGTGAATAAACAAAGGTTCTGAAACAAGAAAAAAATAAATAAAAATAAAAAATTCTTTAAAAAAAATGGTTCATGGTTCCCAGGCCTGTAAAATCCGTGGAAACAAATATGTAGGAACAATTTCAATTGAAAAACAAATCTGTGACAACCAAGGCTCATGGGACACTTACAGAAACAAACAAAATCAGTGAAGATGAGCTCGCAGTAAAACTTATGAAACACACACATACACACACCCTAAGCAAAAGTCGGTAGACACAAATATACAGGAAAATGTATGCTCCTCAATCAACCAAAACTATGACAGGGGCTTATGTAATAGCTATGTTTACACAAATGTTAGAAGAGAGACTAGAAATTATATAAAAGATCAGGATGCTAGAGAAAGAAGAATATAATCAGACAGAGAAGTGAAATACATAGTTATTGCAGTTCAAAACCTGAAAAATGGGTTAAGTTTACAACAGATCCAAGATCAATGACAGAGAACAAAGCCCTTAGAAATTCCCCAGAATGCAATTCAATGAGATAAGCTTATTCTATGGTATCAAACAACATGAGCTAAATATGGTATCAAGGTAATATTTTATTTTCCATATACACAGAGCACATTTACTGTGGTCAGAGACAACTGTGCTCTTTATAAATACGATCTAAGTTGACCCTAGCGAGCCTGTGTGTCAAGGAGTTTGGTTCTCTTCCTAAAGTCATACCACGTGTCAGAGCCAGGATTTGGGTTGGGGCCCAGGTGACCCACCCAGATGACTCCTGGGCAGCTGTCCTCAGAGCAGCCACCCCCTCTGCATTATCCACCTCCTCGTTTTCAGCTGAAACATTGCCCTCAATGCAAAATAATGTTCATGAACTTCCCAGAATTTAAGGAAAAAAAAAAAAAAAAAAAAAAACCCTCTTCATTGACTTTCTACTTTTAGGCAGCCCTAATTCTGTTATTTTGCAGTTTATTGCAACCAGAATTTATAAAAGATTTCAGCCAAAGTTGTTTTGCCTCCCTTACTTCTGTTCTCTCTTCAACCACCTCTCTGTCATGTGTGTTATAACACATCATTGTAGGGCACTTGAGCCTTTACATTAATAACTATGACTGTTTGAATTTGAAATTTAAGAGTTCATCTAAGACTAAAATCTTAATTTCTATTATCTCCATGTGTCTTAAAGTTGTAAAAATAAAAAAATAGAAGAGGATTCTCTCCAAGAGATGCTTATTACTTGCAAAAAATTTAACCACGCAAGCATTAATAACCTTAGCACAATTAAGTTTATTGCCAATAATGTGACAGAGAAAATAATACAACTTTGGATATGATGCAAAATCATTTGCCGGTCCTGCTAAAAATGTACATCCTGAATGTAATTAAAAGTAAAAAATAGCAACCCTAAATGAAGTGCGACTGAAAAAATTGAATGTTCTACAGATTCTTTAAGGTCAGAAAAGGCAGGGAATGACTTAAGAACTGTTGCAGATTTAAGGAAAATAAAGAGATGAAATACCTACTAATGTAATGCATGGTCCTGGATTGAATGCTGGATGAGAAATACATATATTTTTATTAGCTGTAAAAGATATTAGTGAGACACTTGCTATGAGTGTGAAATCTGCAGATTAGGCAATATATCAGCACTAAGGTTCCAATTTTGATAGCCACACTGTGGGTATTCAAGGAAATGCATTTGTTTGTAGAAAATACATATACATATTCATGAGGCAAAGGTCATTGTGTTTTCTGACTTCCAGCTCTCTCCTGCCCCCTCATGAACATTTTCCCAAATCCTTTACTTGAAACTCTGTGCCTAAATCAGTCCCTCTTGTCTGCCAGCACAAGGGGCGTCCTCACCACAGGGGAGCCTAGGACACTGCACATTCATTCAAGGAACGTGCATTACAGGGTGCAGGGGTTCCACAGACACAACCCGCCCAGCCGCCTTGGCTTTGTTTGGTTCATGTTCAGAACCGGATGGAGCTGCGTGGTGCTTTCCTTCCTGATGAATGCTTCTTCCGGAACCCCTGAGCAGGCTCAGTGGCAGGTGGAGAGCAAGAACAGGCTGTGACCTCTGGGAAATGGGCTGAATTGGCCAGAGGGTATACGTGTGTGGTTTTTATTTTTTTATTTTATTTTATTTTTTTCAATTCTTTTATTGTTTAAATTTAACAATGGTTAAATTACATATTTTCATCATTGGATCAGTTTAGATTAATACATATAGGTATATAAGATTGATCAAACAACTAAACATTAACCTTTCTAAATCCACATTACTTTTTTTTTTCTTTTCCCCCTTTTTTTCTTTGAAAGTTGACATATTGCATATTGTCCTCACAATCATTCTATATAGTGCAGTGTGTAGGCATGACCCACCTCCCTATTAATGTTGCATAGAGAAAAGAAAGAAAGAAAGAAAAAAAACAGGAAAGAATCTACTTCTCTTTGGACTAAGAGGAAGCAGATACATATACAATCAAAGGTTTTGCAATTGCAGTGTGCCACCAGTGAAGCTTGTGACGTTGGAGGCTATTGAATCTAAGCCTCCTAAAGCTCATCTCACCAATCTAGCTCTGCGTTCCATGCATTGTAATTAAGGATTTTTTTTTTTTCTTGCTGGGTGGTCAAGGGCAAG